>CAUYQV010076486.1:0-40199 GCA_963574575.1 Galagoides demidoff
GGGCTGGGTTTGAACCTGCCAGCCTGGGTGTATGTGGCTGGCACCCTACCCACTGAGCTACGGGCACTGCCCCATTTCTGCTTTTCTTGATGCTATCTATACTTTTGCTCATGCCAGTCTTATTATTTTTTTTTGAGATAGTCTCACTATGTCACCCTTGGTAGAGTGCCTTGGAGTCACAGCAACCTCAAACTCTCGGGCTTAAGTGATTCTAGTCTCAGCTTCCCAAGTAGCTGGGACTACAGGCGCCTGCCACAACGCCCAGCTGTATTTTGGTTGGAGTTGTCATTATTGTTTAGCAGGCCTGAGCTGGGCTCGAACCTGCCAGCCTCAGTGTATGTGGCAAGTACCCTACTCACGGAGCCACAGGTACCTGAGCCTCATGCCAGTCTTAAAACTGGAGTAACCTCTTCTTTTACTTCAGAGAGACATATTCCTTGAGTAAAGCACCTCCTTCCTCATTAGGATTTTTACACTTCTGTGCAGGTTGGCAGCTCTTGGTGCATGTTTGTTTTGTTAGAAGCAAACCAAGGGTGGTGACTCTGTATATTTTGTCCAGTACACACGTTATTTTTCTTGTGATAAGCCCAAGTGTTTATCCTCACTAACGTAACCCGTGCCAGTCTCACTGGCCTTGCCTAATACCTACAGGTTTGAAATTTAAATTCAGGGTAGAGAATATGAAATCACAGCGTGTGCCCTTCCTCTTTTCCCTCTAAGGCCAGTTATTTGAGAGGTGCAAATATGGTCTCATAGTAACTCCCTGAAGGGTTTTCTGGGACCTCTCCACCACTCCTAACTTTTTTTTTTTTTTTTTTTTGGCTGGGCCAAGTTTGAACCTACCACCTCTGGTATATGGGGCTGGCGACTTACTCCTTTGAGCCACAGGCGCCGCCCCCACTTCTGATTTTTTTTTTTTTTTTTTTTGAGACAGAGCCGCAAGGTGTCCCCCTGGGTAGAGTGCCATGGCATCACTGCTCACAGCAACCTCCAACTCCTGTGCTCAAACAAGTCTCTTGCCTCAGCCTCCCAAGTAGCTGGGACCACAGGCGCCCGCCACAACACCCGGCTATTTTTTGGTTGCAGCTGTCATTGTTGTTTGACGGGCCCCAGCTGGATTTGAACCCGTCACCTTAGGTGTACATGGCTGGCGCCTTAGCCACTTGAGTCACAGGCGCCGAGCCCCCACTCCTGATTTAAAAAAAAATTTTTTTTGAGACAGAGCCTCAAGCTGTCACCCTGGGTTAAGTGCCATGGCATCACAGCTTACAGCAATCTCCAACTCCTGGGCTTAAGCGATTCTCCTGCCTCTACCTCCTAAGTAGCCGGGACTACAGGCGCCCGCCACAATGCCCGGCTATTTTTTGGTCGCAGTCATCATTTGGTGGGCCCTGGCTGGATTTGAATCTGCCAGCTCAAGTGTGGGTGACTGGCACCTTAGCCGCTTGAGCCACAGGTGCTGAGCCCCCACTCCTGATTTAGTAGGTCCAGCGTGGGCCTGAGAACTTGCCTAACAAGTTTCCAGGACTAGGTAATAGAAATTTATGTTTCTTTCTCATCGTGTTCCCTTCAGGTAGGGAAGACATATGAGCTACTCAACTGTGACAAGCACAAGTCTATGTTGTTGAAGAATGGACGGGACCCTGGGGAAGTGAGACCAGACATAGCCCATCAGGTGACTCCAGGAATAGCTCACACCCCTTTGAGCCTGTTGTGGGAGGTAAGGCATCTGAGTGCTGCTTCTTTTCATCCTTAACTTTGCCTTGGGTCCTGCCTTCCTTAGAGTTTACTGATGCTGATGGACAGTCCCTTGAACCGAGCTGGCTTGCTACAGGTTTATATCCACACGCAGAAGAATGTTCTGATTGAAGTGAATCCCCAGACTCGAATTCCCAGAACCTTTGACCGCTTTTGTGGACTTATGGGTGAGAACTCTTAGGACTTAAAGTTCAGAACAAAGTTGGCAATAGTGAAGACGGGAGGAAGAATTAAAGGTGGAATTTTTTTAAGTGAGGGGTGGGAAGAACAACATGATTGATACCAGGACAAAGACTCTTCTACATTATTTTTCCACGTGTATGGAAGTACCCCTCCTTCTATGCAGTGGATTCCTGGCTGAATGAAAAAGAGAGTCTGGGCTCAGCGCCTGTGGCTCAAGTGGCTAAGGCGCCAGCCATATACACCTAAGGTGGCGGGTTCGAATCCAGCCTGGGCCTGCCAAAACAACAATGATGGCTGCAACCAAAAAATAGCCAGGTGTTGTGGTGGGCACCTGTGGTCCCAGCTACTTGGGAGGCTGAGGCAGGAGACTCGCTTGAGCCCAGGAGTTGGAGTTTGCTGTGAGCTGTGATGTCATAGCACTCTACCTAGGGGGACAGCTTGAGGCTCTGTCTCAAAAAAAAGAAAAAGAGAGTCTGAACGCATCATTATACTACCCTATAGTTCATATGCTTTTGACAGCTTAACATTTCAGGATATAAAAGATGCATGGAATCCATCTTACCCATGGGTTTTCCTGGTTAGATTACTGGGCTGCAGGAGTGTGGTCTTCACCAAGGTCTGAACTTTTTTTTCCTCCCTCGTAGTCCAGCTTTTACACAAACTGAGTGTTCGAGCAGCTGACGGCCCCCAGAAGCTCTTGAAGGTGAAGTATTGAAACTTACTGGTTGAAAGTCAAGTTCTGGAAATGTTTCCGGGACTGATTTTTCTCTTTTCTTAAAAATTTAGGTAATTAAGAATCCAGTATCAGATCACTTCCCAGTTGGATGTATGAAGATTGGCACTTCTTTCTCTATTCCAGTTATCAGTGATGTGCGAGAGTTGGTACCCAGCAGTGATCCTGTTGTTTTTGTGGTGGGGGCTTTTGCCCATGGCAAGGTAAGGTTTGGGGTTAGTGTTTTTTTATTGAGACAGAGTCTCAAGCTGTCACCCTGGGAAGAATGCCATGGTGTTACAGCTCACAGCAACCTCCAACTCTTGAGGTTAAGCGATTCTCTTGCCTCAGCCTCTAAAGTAGCTGGGACTGCAGGCGTTCAGCACAACTCCTGGCTTTTTTGTTGTTATTGCAGTTGTTGTTTTAGCTGGCCCCGGCTGGGTTCAAACCTGCCAACCCTGGTCTATGTGGCTAGCACCCTACCCACTGAGCTATGGGTACTGCCAGCTCTTCCATTCTTCACAGAGCTGAAGCAGAGTACAGCGTTCCCAGAGCTGTTATCCTTGTGCTCACTAGTTGGGAAACTGAGCGTTGGAACAGAGTTAGAGGACAAATGCCAGTTTCACACCTTGCCATGGGGCATATCCTTTGAGGACTGCTCCCATATTTGTAACAATCACAGCTAGGACCTTCTCCATCCTTTGTAGAAATTTGGTATTAAATATCATTGCTGAAATATTGGCTCTGCCATAGTTTTCCTGACATAAAGAAGGGCTGAACCTGTTGCAGAGTGATACAGTCAGCTGACCAAAAGTCTTCTCTCCTTAGGTCAGTGTGGAGTATACAGAGAAAATGGTGTCCATCAGCAACTACCCCCTTTCTGCTGCCCTCACCTGTGCAAAACTCACCACAGCCTTTGAAGAAGTGTGGGGGGTCATTTGACAGTAGTAGAATCTTATTCTGAAACCAAAGACTGCTGATATCACATCCCTTGGCCCTGTTCTGAGCCAACTGCTGAAAGATGACTACCAGCACTGAGACTGGGGATTGGGGGAGCCAAGGCTGTTGTGCATTTGCTATTTGTTTGTCTTATAAATGCTGTTTTTATAAACTGGGTTGTTTTGGGAGTTCCTAAACTCAGCAGTGTCTAATGGTGTGAGCCATTCCCCTTAAGACTTCAGACTGCTGTGAAGTTAGAATTAGTGGTTTGACTCTAGGCACTGAATGCAGGCTTTAGCTCCAGATTTCCTAGGTTCCTGTGCTCTAAAGGAGAGAGCCCTGATTATTTCAGCTATGCCACTTACGGAGAACTGTGTCTGAAAGAAAGCAGTCAGGAATGCTAGCAGTGAAAAACCGAACAAACAGAAGTGATTTTATCTGGTACAGTTCCAAGGTAGAAAAAGTGGAGCAGGCAGGGCCTTGCACCCCTCCCCTCCCCCCCATGGGGGGGGTGGTGGTAGCGGCACATATACAATCATAGTAAATTGGCAGAAGAAAAACACAACAGATTCCTGGCTGGAGGGGGAGAAATAAGGCAACGTGCATGGGGGAGTCCAGAAGGGAGACGTGGGCCCCTCTGCTCCTCCCACAAGAGTTTCCCCTTTGGCCCCAAATGAAGACTTGGCTGGCAGCAGAGGCACAGCTGGGAGCGCCATATCTTCCAGCTCCCTGGCTTTTCTGTTCTCTGTGCTCTGGGGCAAGGGAGTGCTGTGAAAAGGGAGACAAGTGGTTTCTGCACCAGTCCTGCTGTAGGCCACCTGTAAGACAAGACAGTTGGTTGCAAGGCTGGTTAGAGTAACTCCTAGTCCCTGGTCTATGGCCCTTCTAGCTTCTTCCTAGTGTACCGCTTTAAGTTGCAGTAGTCAGTACTCAAGCTGTGTTCCTGAGTAGCAGGGCTACCTTGAAATTCACTCCAGTTGCCAATACTACCTGTTTTGTGGAGACAGTCTCACTCTGTCACCCTGAGTAGAGTGCAGTGGATATCATCATAGCTCACAACCTCAAACTCCTGGGGTTAAGTGATCCTTCTGCTTCAGCCTCATGAGTAGCTGGGACTATGGGTGCCTGCCACAATGCCTGGCTAATACTTTTCTATTTTTAGAAGAGATGGGGTGTCACTCTTACTCAGACTGGTCTCAAACTCCTGAGCTCCAGAGCTCGAGCCATCCTTCTGCTTTGGCCTCACAGAGTGCTAAGATTTTTTTTTTTTTTTTTTGAGACAAAGTTTCATTTTGTCACCTTTGGTAGAGGGCCATAGCATCATAGCTCACAGCAACCTCAAACTCCTGGGCTTAAGACATTCTCTTGCCTCAGCTTCCCGAGTAGCTGGGACTATGGGTGCCCACCACAACACCCAGCTATTTTTAGAGATGAGGTCTTGCTCTGGCTCAGGCTGGTCTCGAACCTGTGAGCTCAGGCAATCCACCTGCTTTAGCCTCCCAAGTGCTGGGATTATAGGCATGAGTCACAGCGCCTGGCACAGAGTGCTAAGATTACAGGTGTGAGCTACCATGCCCGACCCCGATACTACCTTTCCCCCAAGTCTACTGCTATATCTTCTAGCCTGGTAGTTTTAGCTTAGCTGTAGGACACTGACTTACCAGGGAAATAGATTATTCCATTTTCTTTGACTTCTCTTTTCTTGGCACCATTGCTTTGTGAATGTAAGGCAGTATGAATAAAAGGCTCAAGAAGAAGACGTGGCCAAGAAAATAGATGGATTTATACACCTGTGGGGAGAGAGAGACTACTGAGGAAGATGTAAGGCACTGAGTATCCCTTCCTACTTGAGGGTACAGTGATTCTGTCCCACCCTGGCAAGCAGGTCTTTACTTACCTTAAACCATTTGTCCCACGTGAAGAGGCAGAAGGCAGTCATGGAGTAACCCATGAAGAGCCAGTGGATGGTCTGTTGCACCAAATAGAAGAAGGGTTGTAGGACAGTAATGGAGGCCAGGTTGCTCAGGGCTGGGCTCTCTCGTATTAGCCTGGCAGCCTGGGGAGGAAGGAGGGAGGTCAACAGTGTCTTTTCCCTCTCATAGTCCCCTTTCACACATACCCCTGAGGCCTACCTGTCTTTCCACAATAACAATGAGGAATTCCATCTGGAAGCAGACCAGGTATCCTGAGTGCAGGCCATGCCAGAGAGCCAAGAATAGCAACGAGAGACCCTGGGATAGTACTTTATTTCCCAGGAACTTGAGACGTTTGAAGAAGTAACTAGAGAAGAGGATGGGTAGGGATAAGCCTCAGATGGACAAATGCTTGTACCCCACTGTCCTGTGATCCTGCATTTGGTTCTCATGTCCTAATGATATCTGGCTCCCAGGGGGTATGGGAGACAGCAACAACTAATTAGAGACGGAAGGCAGTCTTGGTTTAGCAACAGAAGATAGACCCAAGGTATAGTTAGTGACTGTGGGTAAGCCACCTGGCTCAGCAGGTAATGACTAAGTGCCTAATCCTACAGGTTAGTGGTAGACCAGGCAGACTGTTCCCTACTTATTGGGCTCATGCTCTAAGGGTAGGGACAAGTGAGTAAACAAAGATTTTTTTTTGTTTTTTGTTTTTGGTACAAAGATGTTTATAAACAGGGCAATGTAGTGCATAAAACCAATAGAACTGTAATTAACACCCAAGATTCAAGTCACTTCTTTTTTTTTTGAGAGTCTTTATTATGTCACCCTGGGTAGAGTGCCATGTTGTCACAGCTCACAGCAACCTCAAACTCTTGAGCTTAAGTGATTCTCTTGCCTCAGCCTCCCAAATAGCTGGGACTATAGGTGCCCACCACAGTGCACAGCTATTTTTTGGTTGTAGTTGTCATTGTTTGACAGGCCTGGGCTGGATTTGAACCCACCAGCTCCAGTGTATATGGCTGGCATCCTAGCCACTGAGCTACAGGTACTGAGCTTCAAGTAACTTTGAGATGGGTTTCCCTATATGCCAGGCTTGGCCTTGAACTCCTAGGCTCACACCATCCTCTCACCTCAGCCTCCCAAGTAGCTGGGACTATAGGAGTGTGCATCCACTCCTAGCATCAAGGCACTTTTTTTCTTGCTTTTGTTTTCTGAATACACCAGGAACAGTTTTTCAGTGTAGGGACAAAAGTCAGTGCATGTGAGAGTGACTGGAGGTTCTACCCAAGTGGGAAACATGGAGGGGGCATGATACATCCCTCCCTCCCCCATCTGGGAAAGGAATATAAGGGAGATCCAGGGTCCAGGCCTCCTCTGCAGTAGCTTACCGGGCCACCCAGGCATTGGTGTTGATGTTGAAAGAGGCGATGGTGCCAGTGAAGCGAGGGGTTGTTTCAAAGAGCCACACCTTCATGTTGGCACAGGCATCCCACTTTGCCTTGCCATTTTCTTCAAAGCCATTGAAGCCCAGCCCGGTCAAAATGCATACTCCTTCCTGAGAGAGAATAGCTTGATTAGGGTTTTTGCCATCCCACCCCTGCCACAGGCCCCTACAGTGTGTATAAATATGACTGTTTCATCTTTTCTACTTACCGTGACCAGCCAACAGGTGACGTATTTGTATAGCACAAACTTGCCCCAGACTAGCATGTACATGCAGCGGAACCAGAAGGGCTGGTTCTTGAGAGAAGGAAGAGCACACATGCGTTAGAGATGTCCCACAGCAAGGCAGTTTCCCTTGGTGCCCTTCCTTTTCACACTTGGGGTTGGCTACTTCATACCTGTAAAAGTCCTGCTGTCAGATGTCCCCTGACAGTCTGCCCTGACTGCCTTCACACAGGCTGGGAGGAAGAAGCAAGGGGCCCACCCATTCACTGCCTTTTCTTGGAGAGTCCCAGGGAAGGCACTGTCCTTAACTCTTTTCTCCTTTGCCTTCATTCACAAAGCACTGAGCATTTGAAATGCTAAGTACAGAGGGACTAGACATACCCACATTTGATGTTACTTTAAGCAGAGAAACCTACCCAGGGTGATCATGGAACTGTTGATGGGCAGTAGCAAAGGCCACACTTCCCCTTCCTTTGGTTTGTGAATTCCCTAGAAGCCCCCAAATCTACCAGTTGAGAAGAGAAAACAAGCTGGAGAATCAGAAGCTGCTGTGCTCCAAGGAGTTGGATATAATGAAGCAAGCTAAGAGCTGCTCCTGGGGAAGGTAAGGGGTGCTAATAAGTGCACCTGGCACAGCCCTGTGCCCACGAAGTCGTTCAGTGCTGGCTGACGAGCGTGGCCCGGCCCGGCTGGCATTGACACCAACTCTCACAGATCTAGAGCAAAACCAACATGCATTTGTAGATGGCATTACCTACTTCTCTGCTATCTACGGGGATCCTTGCCTGTCCATTTTCTAGTTCTGGTGCAGTCATACTGCTGTTGCTTTAGTAACCACTCACTTCATAGTCTTCAGTGAGGAGATAGTCTTCTGTGATGTGGGGGCTGAGCAGAGTGTAGCCCACCAGGTAGACAAGGCCCAGACTCAGGCGCTTGAGAGCAGGTATGGTGCTGGAAAGGAACAAGCAGGGTCACAGAGGGCAGAGTCCATTCCCTTCACCCTCTTGATCTTAAGCTATGGAGAGGAGTGTTTGGGGGCATGGTTATCCACTCGAATGGGATGAGGACCTCTGCTGTCCAAAGTCTAGACTGTGTCAGGGAAAGACATCTTTTCCACGTGGCTGGCTATGTAATGTAGCTTGCAAGCCTGAGAGTTCTGGGAAGGTCGGGGCAGCAAGGGAGTGTGTGGATGAGTCTTGTGCTGTTTACCATGCAGGACTGCTGCTGATCTTGAGGTGTCACTGGGATTCTCAGTCTTCACTGAGACTGAAAACTCAGTGGAGATAAGATAGAGATAACTAATTTGAATCTGCTCCTTCCTATTTTGGTTGACTTGATGCCAAAACAAAGGCTAGACAAATTCTCAGTGAAGGAATTCTTTTGGTAACTAACTTCTGTTTTCAGCTGATACATATATTTATCTACATTTTTATAAATTAACAATCTATTTTAATTCTTTAAAATGAGGAAAGGCCTTTAAAGGCAGAGATGTGACTGGTTCAGGCATAATCCTGTGGCATAAAAATGAACTTTTATGTTCATGCTACAGGGTCAAAATGGCTGGCTGGAATTAAACTAAGCTGAACAGGGCACACTCCCAGCAGTGAGCAAGGAGAGTGCCCAACACCCCAGTCCAGGGCCTGTGTAACATAGATCCCTGTGCCAGGACCATGCTGGAGAATGCAGCCAGGATTGGTCTTCAGGAAAGTCACTTCAGAGTGACTGCTGGGTGAGAAACCTACACAGAAGTCTTGACCAAGAAGGGCAATTACCTGTTTGGTATCTTCCCTGGTATGTCAGTCAGCTGTCCCTGCACCAGCTTCATGTAGTGGTTCATTGAGAACTGGGGCCCTACCAAGAAGGCCCCATAGAAGTAGGAGAAACCAGCAACTTCCAGCAGGGAAGGGACACCCCGTATGGCATATTTCTGTTGCTCAGAGGACAAGGAATTCTATGCCGAGAAGAGAATGAATGGTTCAGGATAGCCTCGAATCTCCCCCCCAGGAGCCAGTTTGAGTGTTCCCCACCCTTGTGCTCCACTGACTGGGGTTCTTCAAATAGCCTTTTCTTTGGGGGATGAAAAATGGTTGGTTCTTGTGGAAATGAGTCTGTGTGGGGGCAGCTTAACAACAGCTGGCTGTTACTGGCTTAGGAAATGCCTTGCTGGCACTGATCTGTGGACTTTGTGCAAGAGCTGGATCCTGGGCCAATTAGGTTTGTTGATCCTTGCTCAGTGCTGTTGAAATGGAGATCACAGAGACTGAGGAAAGAGGGCAGGGTTCTGCCCCGGTATTTGGGTCTAGCTTTTTGCTAACAGCCTTTTCCTTCCCTCTGGTTAAATCCTTAACCTCTCTGCAGAGGAATGGGTACTTACCTGATCTTTCCCTCCATCAAAGTAGTCAACAGCCAAACCTGAGCAGAGAGAGAAGGCGTGGGTATAGTGGAGGGAGCAGACTTGCTAAGGACATGGCCTGTGGACTGAGTGCAGCCAGGAGTGTATGGGGAAGCACAGACCAAGTTTATGAGACATTGGGTGGGTGGGGAGAGAAGCTAGATGAAAAGGAGGAAGGCAGTGACCGCCACTTACCAATCAGCTTTAAAGTCAGAACACAATGAGGCATTGTCCACTTGATATCGTAGTTGCCAGTGGCTGTGTAATAATATCCAGCAAGAAGGTAAGCCTAGAAAAGGGGGAAGTATTTATTCTACCATTTATTTGTTCTGCCAACTCTATTATTTATTTTCACCCCGCTCTGAAATTCAATGTACTCTTTCATTTTTCCTCTTTCCTGTTACCATCATTAAAAGCTTTTAAGAAATTCCTACAAATGGAGATGCTAAACCTCTAATGGGAAGAGAGGTGCTCAAGGCTTTTCAGTTAAACTGAGATGAGAATTTAGATGCTTAGTTTCTTTAGCTCATTCTAAGTTGATTTTCTGCCTTGCCTCTGACTGACTCCCCTCATGGACAGTTGGGCTAATGTTGGTGAAAAGCAAAGAGCCTTAATGGCACAGTCTTATGCAAAGGTTAGCTGGCCCCCATTCCTGTCAGGTGGACACCTGGGGTCTGAGATGAGTGACCTGCCCAGAGCTGCACTAAGAAGGGTTCGGAGAAGGGGTAGAAGTGAGATCTCCTAGTTCACTGCTTTTTCTCCAGCACAGGCTGTTGCCAGCCCTTGTCCCCTAAACTGCTGTCAGCCGTAACCTGAGCTGCTAAGGGAAAGACGTTTACCATCTGGAAGCAGAAGGTGGTGAGGACGGCAGTGACGGTGCGGCCCATTAGTCGAAGGATGAGGAACTGAAGCACAATACATAGCAGGGAGTGGTAGAGCTGGGCTCCTGGATGCAGAGGAGAGCAGAATTGAGCCTGGTTTTCCCACCCTTCCTGAGACTTCCACCCACAAAAAGAATAAATGTATAAAGAAAAAACTTGGGTATTAAGGTATTCAGAATAATCTCACGTTTTGGAGGAAGGGATGGGAATTAATTGTATAAATATAAGGGATTATTAGGGTGTTATTGTATTTCTGAATGTTTGAACTGAGGAATAATCCTGAGTGGTGACTGCCTGGACCACGCATTTAGTTACAGCCACAGCAGAGAGAAACTACTACTGCTCTGTGGATGGAGTCTGGCAAGTGTGACCGCTTCACAATATTTTTATCTCATTGAAGAATATAAAGGAAAAGTTAAACTATGTTCTTGTTGTCCATACAACCTCCTCTCTGTAAGCACAGTATTTTAACTTCCCTATCCATCAAAAGCTCTGAAGGGAATTTTGTTCAAGTTTGTTCTTTCCCAGGTCCCTTCTAATCAGAGTCACTGCTAGCTCAGTTTACTCACCAAAGTTAAAATAAGCAATTGAGAGGCCTGTAAAAACGTGGAAGAGGTGGATGAGGTAGCTGTCCTTGTAGAAAAGGTAATGCCGATAAAACAAAGCAAAAGGATAACCTAGATGGGAGAAAGGTAAGAAGAGGGTTACTTGTGTCTGGGGCCATGCCAAGTTTTTTTTGGAGAAGGGGGTCTTACCACGTTGCCCATGCTGGTCTTGAACTCTGGCTCAAGGTATCTTGCTACCTCAGCCTTCCGAGTAGCTGGGACTACAAGTGTGTACCACTGTGCTTGGCTTTCAATTTTGTTTAAGAAGTTTATCTGGCATGAAACTCAACCCAGAAAAAGAGAGAGAGAAAGAAAAAAAAAGAACATACGGGCGGCACCTGTGGCTCAGTCGGTAAGGCGCTGGCCCCATATACCAAGGGTGGTGGGTTCAAACCCAACCCCGGCCAAACTGCAACAAAAAAATAGCCAGGTGATGTGGCAGGAGCCTGTAGTCCCAGCTACTGGGGAGGCTGAGGCAGGAGAATTGCCTGGGCCTAGGAGTTGGAGGTTGCTGTGAGCTGTGACACCATAGCACTCTACCAAGGGCAATAAGAGACTCTCTATCCAAAAAAAAAAAAAAATTTTTTTTTTAATTTTTGGGGATACTATAAACATACTATCTTCTCTGTTCACATCCAGAGAATATATGTTCTTCTTTTTTTTATTTTTGATACAGATACCTCAAACTCTTGAGCTTAAGTGATTTTCTTGCCTCAACCTCCCAGTACCTGGGGCTATAGGTGCTTGCCATAATGCCTGGCTATTTTTTTGTTATTGTTGTCATTGTTGTTTAGCAGGCCCTAGCTGGATTCAAACCACCAGCCCCAGTGCATGTGGCCATTACCCTAATCACTGAGCCATGGCTGCTGAGCTTCAAAATGTTTTTTATAGGGCTGGACACAGTGGCTCATGCTTGTAATCCTAGCACTCTGGGAAGCTGAGGTGGGTGGATTGCCTGAGCTCACAGGTTGGAGACCAGCCTGAGCCAGAGTGAGAGCTTGTCTCTAAAAATACCTGGGCATTGTGACATGCACCTGTACTCCCAGCTACTTGAGAGGCTGAGGCAAGAGAATTGCTTGAGCCTAAGAGTTTGAGGTTGCTGTGAGCTGTAATGCTATGGCACTCTACCAAGGGCAACAAAGTGAGATTCTGTCCCCAAAACAACAAAAAACAGGGTGGTGCTTGTGGCTCAAAAGGGTAGGGCACTGGCCCCATATGCCAGAGGTGGCAGGTTCAAACCCAGACCCGGCCAAAAAACTACAAACAAAACAAAACAAAACAAACAACAAACAAAAAAAGCCATGATTTAGAGTATAATCTAGGGACTGTGAGTCCATGGGTGAATCACAGGGGGCCTCCAGATCAGTGGTTCTCAAGTTTCCTAATGCCATGATGTATTTTCATTGTTACAAAGGGATTGTGACCCACGGTTGAGAACTGCTGCTCTAGATGATGAGCCATGAAATGATTATACATGGCTATGGGTTGCTTACTGAATTTAAAGGGGTCAATTAACATTTGGTATTTTGGGGTGGTGCCTGTGGCTCAAAGGAGTAAGGCACTGGCCCCATATGCTGGAGGTGGCGGGTTCAAACCCAGCCCTGGCCAAAAACTGAAAAGAAAAAAAAAAAAAGAGACAGAATCTCACTTTATCGCCCTTGGTAGAGTGCTATGGTGTCACAGCAACCTCCAACTCCTGGGCTTAGATGATTCTCTTGCCTCAGCCTCCCGAGTAGCTGGGACTATAGGCGCCCACCACAACACCCAGCTGTTTTTTTTGTTGTTGCAATTTGGTTGGGGCCAGGTGCAAACCTGCCACCCCCGGTATATGGGGCCGGAGCCCTACCCACTGAACATAGGCGCTGCCCACATTTAGTATTCTTAAAGTTGACATATTCTATGATTTTACTGCAGAATCACCTTCAGTGTTCTATTCTGAAGTCTGGCTGCCATGCCTGACAATATTACTATCACACTTGTGTCTCTGTGTGTGTGTATATGTAGAATGGGGATCTCCTTACTATTTGGAAGGACACTTTACCTATTCAGTCACTGAATAATTACTGCTCACGTTGGTCACAGTCTACAATTGCTGCAATTATTTAAATTATAAATTTATTATTATTTTTTTTTTTCAGTTTTTGGCCGGGGCTGGTATATGGGGCTGGCACCCTACTCCTTGAGCCACAGGCACTGCCCTAAATTATAAATTGCTGTTAGTTTATCACTGGCAACACAGTTCATCGTAAGTTTGATTAACTCTATAGATTAGAATAGTATCATACAGAAAGTGCTCAATTATTTGTTAAATTAGTAAGTAAATGCATAATCATGTTATATGTTGGCTTATGTCCTTCTGATCTTTCCCCAAGCATATTTCTTTTTTTTTTTTTTTTTTGAGACAGAGACTCACTATGTCGCCCTCAGTAGAGTGCTGTGGCATAACAGCTCATAGCAACCTCAAACTCCTGGGCTGAAGTGATTCTCTTGCCTTAGCCTCCCAAGTAGCTGGGACTATAGGCACTAGCTACAATGCTCGGATATTTTTTTGTTGCAGTTGTTGTTGTTTAGCTGGCCCAGGCTGGGTTCAAACACACCAGCCTGGGTATATGGAGCCGGCACCATAACTGCTGTGCTACAGGTGCCAAGCCCCCTCCCCCACTTTCCCCTTGTATATTTTTAAAAACCCATGATCAAAGCCTATGTATTTACACATCCAACTTTCCCCATAACAGTGTATCAACCACTGGATCTTTCTGGTGCCAGGATCAGCTAGTGTTCTTTGATTGCTGTTTCCATAATGAGCTAGGCTCTTTATCAAATTTGTAGCTTCACGGAAATATAGTTGAATTTTAAGTAACACAGGTTTGAATTGCAGGGGTCCACTTAAATGTAGGGCCTGCTCAACCAGAAGATGATGTGGATTCTGAAGACCTTATGCATTTCCACTTAATGAGTAGTAAATATATTTTCTCTTCCTTATTATTATTTTTTTCAATTGAGACAGAGGCTCACTATATTGCCCTCAGTAGAGTGCCATGGTGTCACAGCTCACAGCAACCTCAAACTCTTGAGCTTAAGCAATTCTCTTGCCTCAGCCTCCTAAGTAGCTGGGAGTATAGGTGCCTGCCACAATGCCCAGCTATTTTTATTTTATTTTATTTTATTTTATTTGAGATAGAGCCTCAAGCTGTCCCCCTGGGTAGAGTGCCATGGCATCACAGCTCACAGGAACCTCCAACTCCTGGGCTCAAGTGAGTCTCCTGCCTCAGCATCCCAAGTACCTGGGACTACAGGTGCCTGCCACAACGCCTAGCTATTTTTTTGGTTGCAGCCGTCATTGTTGTTTGGTGGGCTGGGCTGGATTTGAACCCGCCACCTTAGGTGTATATGGCTGGTGCCTTAGCCACTTGAGCCACAGGCGCCAAGCTGCCCAGCTAATTTTTTTTTTTTTTTGTGGTTGTCATTTTTTTTTTTTTTTTTTTTTTTTTAGACGGAGCCTCAAGCTTTCCCCCTGGGTAGAGTGCCATGGCATCACAGCTCACAGCAACCTCCAACTCCTAGGCTCAAATGAGTCTCCTGCCTCACCCTCCCGAGTAGCTGGGACTACAGGCACCCGCCACAACACCTGGCCATTTTTTGGTTGCAGCCATCATTGTTGTTTGGCAGGCCTGGGCTGGGGATTCGAACCCACCATCTTAGGTGTATGTGGCTGGCGCCTTAGCTGCTTGAGCCACAGGCGCCGAGCCGTGGTTGTCATTGTTAACAGACCTGGGCCAGGTTCGAATCTGCCAGCTCTAGTGTATGTGGCTGGTGCCCTAACCATTGAGCAACAGGTGCTGAGCCCCTTATGATTTTTCTTAATAACATTTTTTCTCTAGATTTATTATAAGACTATAATATTTAAGCTGGGCGAGGTGGCTTATGCCTGTAATCCCAGGACTTGGGAGGCCGAGGTTGGCGGATTACCTGAACTCACAGGTTTGAGATCAGCCTGAGCCAGAGTGGACCTTGTCTCTAAAAATAGCCAGGCATTGTGGTGGGCACCTGTAGTCCCAGCTACACAGGTGGCTGAGGCAAGAGAATTGCTTAAGCCCAGGAGTTTGAGGTTGACGCCATGGCTCTCTACTGAGGGTGACATAGTGAGACTCTGTGTCAAAAAACAAACAAAAAATACCATAGTATTTAAGCATATAATATACAAAATATGTATTAATCAGCTGTTTACATTATTAGTAAGGCTCATGGTCAACAGTAGGCCATTAGTAGCTAAGTTTTTGGGGAGTGAAAAAGTTATACATGGATTTCTGACTATGTGGGAGGAGGGAAGGTTAGTGCCCCAACCCCTGCGTGGTCCAAGGGTTGGCTGTAGCTAATTCTATAGATTACATATTTTGTGGATTATCGGCTCATCATTCATTCATTATCAAATGTTTAAGTACCTGCTATCTGCCAGATATTCTGTGTAAGGAGCATACAGTGGGGCAGAAGGTGGCATGTGATGGTTCATTTGCTAGCTGGCTAAGATGACCTGATACCGTTTAAAGGAGAGGAAGGCATCTATGACCCTTTTGGTCAGATGAACGAACTAAGAAATACATTTTATATGGGCAGAAATTTGACAGAGACAGAATACCAGGTTAGCAGCAAGCATTGCTAAGAATCAGAGCCAGGAACTAGAATATATATCGAATAAGTTCCAATGCCTTAAATCTTTCACTTCTTCTTCTTCTTCTTCTTTTTTTTTTTTTGCAGCTTTTGGCCGGGGCTGGGTTTGAACCCGCCACCTCTGACATAGGGGTCGGTGCCCTACTCCTTTGAGCCACAGGTGCCACCCACTTCTTATTTTTTTTTTTTTTTAGAAATAGGTATATAAATGAATGAAAACATTATACTAGGGGAAATCCTAACTACCTAGAGCACTCATAAATAAGTCCTCTGGATAGGTAAGAGTTTACCTCTTTAAGCACAAAAACCCTTACCCATTTGGAATGCTTGAAATTAAGAAACGCAACACACATTACTCTGCCTCCTTCAGCTGAATATAATTTAATATTTCCTTGGTGATCTAGGTCATAGCTACTCCAGAGTAAAGTCATGATGGCTTTATGACCGACTGAGTATGTGAAACTGGCTGCCCCAACCCTTACAGGGCCTACACTGTCCTGAATTCTGGGTTCTTGTGTGCTTTTTTTTTTTACAGCATGTCTGCCCCCTTTTTTGGCTTTTCTGAGACCAATAGTCATTTCTTTAGCTTTCAGGGTGCTTTCCAAGAATAGATCATTTCCCTACTCCCAATTTACTGCTGGCCTTAGAAGCCATAACATTGTTTTAAAAGTGTAAAAAAATATACAAGACAAAAGGCAGGGGCTTGGGTGTTTTCCTTATGGACTTAGTACATAGCCCAGGTAACCTCCATTCTGGCCACTCAAAGGCCTGTTTTGCTGTGTCCTGTTTTCAGGTGTATTTTGGGGGAGGGGAGGCTGTTGAGTTTCAAATAGGTGAAGTATTACACACTAGCAAACAGATGATAAAGAGGTGGAGGAATTGGAAGAAAGTAAAAAAGATGCAGCAGGCCAGGACACCAAGACTGTGACAGAGAACAGCAAAGCCTGGAAGAAAGCAGTGGGGAAGGAGGAACTCTGCTGGGGTGAGTTGCTGTGACAACCGGGCTGATTTTGAGTATATAAACATCAAACCTTGTTCTTGGCTGCAGCTCGGCTCAGCAGGCTTGGAGCCTGACTGCCCAGCTGCCCCTTCAGGGAGGTGCTGTTTTTAGGGATGGTGTTGTCCTACAAGCCGTTTCTGAGTCTTTTGGTTATTTTTTTTGCCTGAGCCAGTGCTTAATAAGGTGGTTACAGTTACCTGGAAAATCTATGAAAGACAAGCAAAGCACCTCCCCATTCATCAGAATCTCATTCAGTGGGTCAGTGGGAAAGGGATCTGCACTTTAAAGGGTGGCAAAGTGATTCAAGCAGCCACCAGCATTCAGCCCTGAGGATAAAACTCTCTGCGTGAAGTTTGGGGGCTGCTGTTTTTCCTTTAATAGCACCTAAACAGGGTCTTTAAACAAACAAACAAAAATTTAGAGATGGGGCCTTGCTCTGTCACCAGCTCACTACAGTTAGAATTCCTGGGCTCAAGTGATCTCACCCCAGGCAGATGAGACTACAGGTGTGTACCACCATGTCCGGCTCCCAGGTTGGTTTTATAAAGCTGGTCCAGAGGTTTTTAAGAACTTGTCTGGCAGTACTGTGTTTCTTCTTTTTGACTGTTTAAAAGAGGCCCTTTAGAAACTTTCTAGCAGATGAAGGATTATGACCTACAGTGCACCCTAACTGGAGGACCTACATACTGGAATAGGAGGTCTCCAAGAGGTAAAGTGAGGGACATTCAAAAATGCTGTCAACTTTAAAGTAGGCTGCTGGGATATACTTAGTTTGGTCCTCTTCAGGGGTTGTAATCAAGGACATGGAGTGGACACAGCACTGCATTCTCCAGGCTCTGGATACTTATGCAGATCCTAGTGCTGTTTGTGTCAGGGACCAGGACCTATCACAACCAGCACTGCTAGTGTGAACTCTTACTTCCTGTACAATATTTCTTTCTTTCTTTTCCTTTTTTTTTTTTTTTTTTTGGAGACAAGGTCTCACTATGTCACCCTTAGTAGGGTGCTGTAGTGTCACAGCTCACAGCAACCTCAAACTCTTGGGCTCAAGTGATTTTCTTGCCTCAGCCTCCCAAGTTGCTGGGATTACAGTTGCCCACCACAACACTTGGCTATTTTTTTTTTTGTTATTGCTGTTGTCATTGTTGTTTAGCAGGCCCGGGCCGGGTTTGAACCCGCCAGCCTGGGTGTATGTGGCCAGTGTGGTGCCCACTGAGCTTTGGGCACTGCCAGTTGTACCATTTTCTATTTTGGAGGGTTATAACTACAATTTGTATAGATCGCACCAAACCTATGTTTTTCTGTCTCTTTCACTAAAGGCTCTGAATATGGCTGGGCTTTGGGATTCAGTCTTGGCCCTCCATTATTCTTGCTATACTCTCTCTTTGGAAACTCTCATCTACTCTTGTGTAACATAATTTGGTAGAGACAGAGTCTTACTTTATCACCCTCGGTAGAGTGCCGTGGCTTCACACAGCTCACAGCAACCTCCAACTCCTGGGATTAGGCGATTCTCTTGCCTCCGCCTCCCAAGTAGCTGGGACTATAGGTACCCGCCACAATGCCTGACTATTTTCTGTTGCAGTTTGGTAAGGGCCAGGTTTGAACCCACCACCCTGGGTATACAGGGCTGGCGCCCTACTCACTGAGCCAGAGGCGCCGCCCCTGAGCTTCTTCTTTTTTTTTTTTTTATTAATGGTCATTCTCCATTTAAAACCATGAAGTTGACTTTGACCCTTCCTTTTCCTTGCTTTCTTGGACAGTCATCAAAGCCTGTTGAATCCTCCTTTCTAATGTTTCTCACTATCATCTCACCATCCCCCCTTTTTGGTGCTAATTTACAGTTAAGATCTGAAGGATCTCTCTCACTTATAAAGCCTTGGACCTGATTTCTACCAATAGCTACATCCTCCCAACAATACTACACCAGAGTAATCTTCCTTCAACTCCTGCTGAGGAACCATTAACAGCCCCCAGGTGACTAAACTGAGTCCCAATCTCTAAGCCTAAGACTCAGATTTAAATCTATCTTCTAAACCACATTTCTAGTTAAAGCTTCCATTTTTCTACTTCAGTTAAAACTGATCTGCTTGCTTTTGCCCAAACATGCCTTGTGTCTTTGTCTCTATACCTTAACTGATGCCAATCCTTTTGGGTAGAATATCTTTTCCAGCCATGCCCAGACCAAGTGACATCATGTTCTTTTTTTTTTTTTTTTTTGAGACAGAGTCTCATTTTGTCACCCTCGGTAGAGTGCTGTGGCATCACAGCTCACAGCAATCTCCAGCTCTTGGCTTAGGCGATCTCTTGCCTCAGCCTCCCGAGTAGCTGGGACTATAGGCGCCCACCACAATGCCTGGCTATTTTTTGTTGCAGTTTGGCTGGGGCCGGGTTTGAACCCACCACCCTTGGTAATAGGGCCTGCACCCTACTCACTGAGTCACAAGCGCTGCCCATCATGTTCATTTTTCACACCCAAATTTACTGTCTTCTTCTCTAAAACTACTTTAGGCCACAATAAACGCATGCCCCTGTATATTAAGAATTCGGCTCAGTGCCCGTAGCTCAGTGGTTAAGGTGCTGGCCACATACACTAAGGCAGGCGGGTTCCAACCTGGCCCAGGCCTGCTAAACAATGATAACTGCAACAAAAAAATAGCCTGGTGTTGTGGTGGGCACCTGTAGTCCCAGCTACTTGGGAGGCTGAGGCAAGAGAATTGCTTAAGCCCAAGAGTTTGAGGTTACTGTGAGCTGTAACGCCACAGCACTCTACTGAGGGCTACACAGTAAGACTCTGTCTCCCCTCCCCCCAAAAAAAGAAAGAAAGAAAGAATTCATGAGTTGGTCAGGTGCAGAGGCTCACGCCTGTAATCCGCTCACGCCTGTAATCCTAACACTCTGGGAACCAAGGCAGGTGGATTGCCTGAACTCACTGGTTCAAGACCAGCCTGAGCAAGAGCGAAACCCCATTTCTAAAAAATAGCAGTGTGATGCAGCGGGCGCCTGTAGTTCCAGCTACTCAGGAGGTTGAGGCAAGCAAATCGTTTGAGCCCCAGAATTTGAGGTTGCTATAAGCTGTGATGCCATGGCACTCTACCGAGTATGACCAAAAAAACAAACAACAACAACAAAAAAACACAGACAAACAAACAAAAACAGAGTTCATGAGTTAAGTGCATGGCACTTAGGACTAAGGATCTCATTTAGCAAATCATTATATATGACTATACGCCATTCCTTGCCTTTTTTGTTTTGTATTCCAATTTTCCTATGTTCACCATCTCTTTTCCTACAGGCCTTTGAGGTCTTTAGATCTCCCATTGCATACTATATTTTCTGATTGACTATCAGTTATTGACACTTAATAACTATTTGATCTAGAGTATCAGTTTCTTCATATGTAAAATGGGGATATTAATAGTCAGTTGTTTTATGGACTGAAGAGGATAATGCATATAAAGTAGTTAGCACAATACCTAAAAAGTGTTTGCTAAATTATATTAGACATACACACTCATGAAATGTTAGAGGACAGTAAAGCAGATCTTATCTGAGAAATTCTGGGGCAACTGGATATCAGACCTTCTAAATCTAATCTTTATACAGTATGACAATCAAATGACTAAGGGATTTCATCTCTATCTGCAATTCTAAGGAAGATTAAAAGTATATTTATTTTATAAGGGTACTGATATGGCTTGCCAATATCACTCCCTCTAAATTGTACTTTTAAAAAAGTATACTTTTTTTAAAAAATACTTTTTTTTTATTTATTTTTTATTTTTAATTTTTTTTTAAGAGAGAAGGTCTTGCTGTTGCCCACGCTGGAGGGCAGTGGTGTCATAGCTCACTGTAGCCTCAAATTCTTAGGCTCAAGCAAACTTACTGCCTCCCTCACCCTCCCAAGTAGCTGGGAGTATAGTATGTGTTACCACACTCAGCTGTAAGAAACTATTAAATTATGGCACTGATGGCTCGGCGCCTGTGGCTCAAGTGGCTAAGGCACCAGCCACATAGGTTCGAATCCAGCCCGGGCCTGCCAAACAACAACAGCTGCAACCAAAAAATAGCCAGGTGCTTATAGTCCCAGCTACTTGGGAGGCAGAGGCAGGAGACTTGCTTGAGCCCAGTAGTTGGAGGTTGCTGTGAGCTGTGATGCCATGGCACTCTATCCAGGGCAACAGCTTGAGGGTCTGTCTCAAATAAAAAATAAATTATGGCACTGAATGGACAGAAGACTTGGGAGTTAAGGCAGATTTCAGTTTGAATCCCAGATCTATTGCTTACTGGGTGTCACTTCAAGCTGGTTTGTGAGTCAAGCTTTTCGGTTCTCAGTTTCAACAGTAAAATGAGTATCTACCTTCGGGTTTGTATATTAAGCACGACACATAACAAATGCTCAATAAGTGTGAGATTGCCTGTAATCCTAGCACTCATGGAGGCCAAGGTGGGAGGATCACTTGAGCGCAAGAGTTTGAGGCCAGCCTGAGCCAGAGCAAGACCCTGTCTCTTCTAAAAATAAAGAAATTAGTCAGGCATGATGGCATCTATAGCCCCAGCTACTTGAAAGGCTGAGGCAGGAGGACAGCTTGAGCCCTGGAGTTTGAGGTTTCTGTGGGCTAGGTGATGCCACAGCACTCTACCCTGATGTCAGCAAGACTCTGTCTCAAAAAAACAAACAAAACAAAGTATAATTGCTTCGTCTTTGCAAAATAGTGTGAAGTGCCCAGTAATCTCATCTCATCATATAGTTTTAAATACCATCTATACACATATTTCTCCTAAATTTTCATCTCTAGCCTACACTTCTCCGCTGGAACTCCACACTTGGATAGCCCGCTTGACACCTGCAAAAGGTGCTTGCCTAATGGATACCTCAAACAACAGATCCCACACTGAAGTGCTGACTTCGCTCCCTTGTTGAACCTGCTCCTCTCTTAGCTTTCCTCATTTCAGCAAGTAGCAACTTGCTTACTCTGTTTACTCAGGTCTGAAACCTTGCAACCACTCCTGACCTCCCTCCCCTCTGCCTTTAATCCAACCAACAGCAAATCCTGTTTGTTCTACTTTCAAAATAAATCCAGAATCTATCCACTTCTCTCCACCTGTACTGATCCCTCTGCTCAAGTTGTCACTCTCTGGCCCTCTGACTGATCTCTTTTCTGCTCTTGTCTCCCTTCAGTTTCTTCTTCTTCTTCTGTTTTTTTTTTAGGGACAGAGTTTTACTTTATCGCCCTCGGTAGAGTGCTGTAGTGTCATAGCTCACAGCAACCTCCAACTCCTGGGCTTAGGCGAGTCTCTTGCCTCAGCCTCCCAAGAAGCTGGGACTACAGGCGCCCGCCACAGTGTCTGGCTATTTTCTGTTGCAGTTTGGCTGGGGCGGAGTTCAAACTTGCCACTCTTGGTATATGAGGCTGGCGTCCTACCCACTGAGCAACAGGTACCACACTAATGTCTGTTATCTTGAGCCCCTACAATTGACTCCTCTCCCTCAGTCCACATAACCACTCCTTCCTAGGCCCAGGGTCAAGGCTGCTTCCAGTGTTGCCAGTCTCATGTTGGTTCCATTTGTATAACCCATGCAGCTATGAATAACCCCTCAGTAAACTCTCTTCAATCAAGACTTCTACACATATCCTCTGAACCTTAACAACTTAAATTCTACAATTATAATAGCATTTTTTTACTTCAAGTTTTATCAATCAAATGTGAAATATGTTTCTGATAAAGTTCTACCTCTACCAGCACCATCCTCAGTACTAGGACACTCCTTGTTGTACTACAAAAATTCCTACTACTGTTACTACCACAATTACTATCTTGTATATTTTTATTACTATTGCCAATTCAATTTCCATTTTAATAATAATAAAATAATAACTGGCAAAAATATTAATGTCACTATACTTTGTTTTTCTTTTATTAATGAAAGCATTTCAACACCACACCTTTCAAAATTAGGGTAACCATTCTCTAAATGCCTTTAATTTGTTGTACCATGCAAAGACATTGGTTAACTGGTACATTTTCTTTCTCCTTCAGTAACTGTTTAGTCATTTCTAGTCCCATAACCACAATTCATTCCACAGAAGAGTTTTACTTTTTGTCCAAATCAGAAGAAAGAACTCAGTTGGCAAGTTAGTTTTATGGCCTTATTTACTTGTCAAACCAATCAGTAAGTGAGGTGATGTAACTGTGGGCAGGAAATCATCACAGAGGCATCAGCCATGCTCAATGGCAGGAATGCTCTGACTGATAATCACATTTGCCACATATTCTTTTTGGTGAATTTAGTGGGATTTCCTTAGGACCCGTCTTATCAAAAAAAAAAAAAAAAAAGAAAAGAAAAAAAACTTCAACAACTGGATCAACCATTAATAATGATGTCATAAGAAGATGAGAAGACACCGGGTCTGTGTAAATGTTCACTGCCCCAGACCCTCGCTATGTACATTTGCCAAGAAACTTGTAGAAGGCTAAGTGCTGGTAAATATCACCACCTAGACAAATGCTGTATGACTTTTAATCTCTTGAGATATTGGCTGACATTTTATCACACCATGGACACCATGTTTAAAATATGAATGCTTCACATTATTTCTATGTTTTACTTAATTTCTAATTCATTACTGCATCAAAATGGATTCCAGAAAAATAGTATCCAATTTTTACTATTAATACATTCACCATCTTGAGCTAGTGAAGTTACATTACATTATTAACTACATTACCATTTCTACTAATTTTTAAGATACCTATATTGAAATTTAGGTATCACTCAATGACATCAAGTGGTATTCCTTAACTAAAAAGGGCCTCATGTTTAAAACTCCAATCTTCCTATATTCTAATAAAAATTAGTAGTGAGCTTACAAAAGTGAACAAAGCTTATCTTAAAAATCCTGTCTGTCCCATAGATTTCAGAGTTTGTCCTTCAAAACCAAAATAGTAATTAATTTAAAAAAATCACAGGACGTAGTATTTCGATTGACATGCCTGGCTCATTTGACTTGTCAAGTTCAAGTATTTTATTATGTTATACATGCTTCTTTTTACATGGTTGTAATTGTGATAGGCACATAAATGACAGTATCAAAATGATTCCTGTTTTGGATTATTGTTAGTTTGAAGCAGCTGTCAAAATCTCCTTTCTCTAAAAATTGTGAATTCCATTTTAAAATCTCTCCTGCACAATTTTTGACAAATTGTGTTTTCTCCTACTTTTCATTTATGAGTCCTGGAATGATATTTCCTCAGTGATCAATTTATTTGGCCCTACCTTGATCTTCTCACATAAACTCACTCAGGCTGTCAATATGGAGCTTTTTGTCATAGAAGGAGGTGGTATTGGGGCCATGCAAACAAGCGTTTACTTTTAACACTCTCCTTTTAAAATTTTCCATATCCTTTCTTTCTATCATTTCTCTCTAGCATCTAAAGCCTTCCTTGTTTGAGAGAAATCAGGCCTTTTTTTTTTTTTTACTTCATTTCAGACCCTCTCTGGGTTACTATTCTTCAGAAGCAGAGAAGAATTTATGGACCCCATACTTCAGGCTGGGCAGTAGGCTGGGTGCCTGGGATAAAAGCATGATTAAAACCAGCCACAGCCCTTGCCCTCAAGGAATTTAGAGTTTAATAAAGAGAACAGCATTGGTCACATAATCTCACAAATGCAAGGAAATTATAACTGTAGTAAGCATAATAACAAAAATAAGTGTTTTATAAGTGCATACAGCGCACATGGTAGCCTGGTTTGATCTGAATGTTCCAGTTAGAAAAATGCAGAAACCAGAGAAAGCTCTGTAAGCTGCAATGAAGATCTGTTTCTGGGGTGGTGCCTGTGGCTCAGTGAGTAGGATGCCAGCCCCATATACTGAAGGTGATGGGTTCAAACCCGGCCCCGGGCCAAAAACTGCAAAAATAAATAAATAAATAAATACAAATCTGCTTCTGTTTTCTTAACTTTGAATGTCCAGTGAAAGATGTTAAGCAAGATGAATTATGATCAGATTTGCCATTTTAAAATTTGACTCTGTTTCCATTCAGAGCAGTTGTCTCGTGAGGTCAGAAGGACAGTGAAGCGGTGGTTTTCAGATTCTCAGATTTGAGATGTTCCATTTCTGTGTTGCTTCCTCACAAAACCGCCTTAAGATTTAGAAGACCAGCTTGGCGCCTGTGGCTCAATTGGCTAAGGCACCAGCCACCTACACCTAAGGTGGCAGGTTCAAATCCCCAGCCCGGCCCGCCAAAAAAAACAACAATGATGGCTGAAACCAAAAAATGGCCAGGCGTTATGGCGGGCACCTGTGGTCCCAGCTACTTGGGAGGCAGAGGCAGGAGACCCGCTTGAGCCCAGGAGTTGGAGGTTGCTATGAGCTGTGATGCCATGATACTCTACCCAGGGAGATAGCTTGAGGCTCCATCTCAAAAAAAAAAAAAAAAAAGATTTAGAAGACCAAAACTCTAACCATTTTGTTAAGCTCTTACATTTGGATAGGCCATGGGAAATGTGGCTCTTCTCTACTCCATGGAATGTGGAGCACAGCTGGGAAGACCAGAACAGCTGAGGGTGCTGCTGAGCTCGGAGTTGAAGTTGTGAGCCGTCTTCAACGCCTGGTCTCTGGAGCCTTGAAACAGGAACAGCTGATTTGAGACCCAGAGCAACTGCATGTGACCTGCATTTGGCTACTAGTTGGACTGCTGACAGGGCGACTTAGGGTTCCTATTGGAACTATTTCCAGCCAAAAATAGGAAGCTGCAGGCCTTTTATGACTTGCCCTGTAGAGGTAACATGACATCACTTCTGCCCTTCTCTATAAGGTCTAAATATTCACAAGTTCGGTGAAAATTCACCGAAGGACCAAAATCCTTACGGCTTAATGGGATTATGTGTCAAAGAATTTGCAGTCATGTTTTCAATACTCCATTATCCCAAAGGGTAATACTAATTAGGATTCTAGAAGTTAGTAAGACCACACAAGAGGGTATATTTGCGGAATATTGGCAGGCCTTTGCAGCGTAATGATGCCCCTGATTGATTCCTACAACGGGATTTAGTTTCTCTTTCTCTTCTTAGAGATTGAGAATGGCGTTGACCTTTTCAAAGAACCGTCTTTCGTATTTGTTGTTCTGTTATACACTCGTTTTCCATCCCAGTAATTGTCTTCTTTATTATTTCCTCCCTTCTCCTTATAGATGCAATTTGCAGATTGTTTTCTAACTCATTAAAATGGTTGCTGGGAACTTTGACTTCAGTCTTCCTTTATCTACAACATGTGCATTTCAGCTCCACATTTATGCTTAAGGCCTGTTTCAGCGACGTTCTCCCAATTTTAATTTGTAGTACTTTGTTTTTCATTTATTCCAATTATTGTAGCATTTCCATTATGAGTTCTTCTTTGACCCAAGACTTTAAAGGTACCTTGATTAATTTCCAAATATATAAAGATTTTCAGCTTATTTTTTATATTAGTTTCCACCTTAATTTTGCTATGATCTGAGGGCATACTCTATTTTTACCAGTGCTTTGAAATGTGTTGACACTTTTCTTTCCTGGATACTTAAAAAGAATATGTACTTTGCAATTATTGAGTTCTACCTATGTCAATTAAACAATTCTGTGTATTATGCTTTAGAATCCTCCTCTGTACTTTTATACACTTTTCTGCTGGTTTTTTGATCACTGCATATCAAAATTCCTAGCTCATTTCAGATTTGTTTCACTTTTTAATATAATAGGTTTCTGCTGTATACATGTAAAATTAGATTACTAGATACATAGAAATGATTATGTCTCTGTTTAATTGGCACCTTTTAAATTCTGAATGTTTCTCTTTCTTTAAAATTAAACATTTTACAAAAGGTCTACTTTGTCCGACACTGACTATAATCCAATCTTTATTTTTGTTAGTGTTAGTGTGACATCTTTATTTTCATTCTTTATTGTAAACCTTTACATATTTTTATATTTTATGTGACTATTTTAAGCAGTATATAATTTAATTGCTTTCCACTCTGAAATACTTTGCCTTTTAACTGCTTTTTATTCTGTTATTTACTAATGTATTGGGGCGGCACCTGTGGCTCAGTGAGTAGGGCACCAGCCCCATATACTGAAGGTAGTGGGTTCAAACCCAGCCCCAGCCAAAATGCAACCAAAAAATAGCTGGGCATTGTGGCAGGCCCCTGTGGTCCCAGCTACTTGGGAGGCTGAGGCAAGAAAATCACCTAAGCCCAAGGAGTTGGAGGTTGCTGTGAGTCGTGTGACACCACGGCACTCTACCAAGGGCAATAAAGTGAGACTCTGTCTCTAAAAAAAAATATATATATATACATATATATACATATATATATGTGTATATATATATATATATGATTACTGATGTATTGTTACTGAGGCCAATTGTTACTTTGCTATTGGTTTTGTTTCATTTAAATTTTTGCTCTTTGTCCTTTTTTCCTCTTTAGGATTCATTGTATTTTTCTAATATGTAAAATTCATTAAGAAAATGAATTTTCTTCTCTGTTAGGCTTTTACGTATTGATCCATATGTATACTTTTATCACTTCTCAGATAATAAAGGATCCTAGAATACTATAATTCCATGTAACTACTTCTTGCATTTTGTACGGTTACCATCATATATTTCAATTTTGTGTTTCACGTGTCATACATGTTATTTCTTTGTTTTATGCAAAGTCCATGTTTACATTTATAAACACGTGTATCGTCTCATCATTTTTAGTTCTTCTCACATCTCTGATATGAAACCTCAGATTGTGTTCCACCTACCAAAAAAGATAAATATTTCCCAAGAGTATAGCATTCTAATTTGACAGTTATTTTCTTTCAAGCATTTTGAAGTATCATTTTCTGTTTTTTGCCTTGCATTGTTTTCCATAATAAGTTCGATGTTTATCTTAGTTTTGTTCCTGAGGAGATAGTATGTCTTCATTCTTTAGCTACATTCACCATTCTCTTTGCCTTTGGTTTTTAGGAGACTTGCTACCGTGTTGCTAGGTTTCTTGCATTTATTTTCTCTTTGAAGTTTCTAGTGGTTTAAGACAATTCAGAAAATCTCTTAGCTACTATTTCTTTGTATGTTGCATTTGTTTTTATTGTTGGGGATTCATTGAGGGTACAAAGACCCAGGTTATACTAATTGTGTTTGTCAAAGTCCCTCTTATAAATGTGTTCCTCCTCCAAGAGGTGTGCCAAACACTATGCCCCCCACCCTCTTCCCTCCTTCCCTCTCTCTGCTCCCCCATTCCCCCGCCCCCCACCATGTACTATCCTCAGTACTCCTCATATCAAAATTGAGTACATTGGATTCTTGCTTCTCCATTCTTGGGATGCTTTACTACGAAGATGTGTTTCACCTCCATTCAAGTTAGTTCAAAAGATATATAGTTTCCATCTTTTTTAGTGGTTGAATTATATTCCATGTTATACAAGAGCTAACAATCCCTTATATCAATAAGTAAGAGAGATGAATAGAACCTTCTCTAAAGAAGACACAGGAATGTCTAACAAACATATGAAAAAATGCTCGTGATACCTAATTATTAGAGAAATGGAAATCAAAACCACCCTGAGATATCACCTAACCCTGTGAGAATGGCCCACATCACAAAGTCTCAAAGCTTCAGTTGCTGGCATGAGTCTGGAAAGAAGGGAACACTTTTACATTGCTGGTGAGACTGTAAATTAATACAAGCTTTTAGAAGGAAGTGTGGAGAATCCTCAAAGAACTCCAACTAGACCTCCCATTTGATCCTGCAATCCTATTACTGAACATCTACCCAGAGGGGGGAAAATCTTTTAACCATAAGGACACTTGCACTACACTGTTTGTCCCAGCTCAATTTACAATCTCCAAAATATAGAAAAGGCCTAAATGCCCACCAATCCAGGAATGTGTTAACAAACTGTGGTAATTGTCTACCATGGAATATTACTCAGCCACTAAAAAGATACATGTTGCTTTTTAACGTATCCCGTATCCCCATTCTCTTCTTCTGGACTTTGATTACACACATGTTAAAACTTTCTACCTTAGTCCAAACCTTTCTTGTACACTTTCATATGTTTCCCTCTACACATCAGTGTATATATTTTCTACTTACATGTTGATTGATATGTTCTTTATTACTCAGAAAGGTATTATATTCAGTAATTGCTACTTTTCATTTGCAGATGAATTTCTTCCACTTTAGAATTATTTTCTGAAATTACATACCATGTCATTTATTTACTTGAAAATTTAATTAGATTATTTTAAAGTCCTGTCATATCTGGGTTTAATATGGATTCTTTTTTTCTGTTGTCAGTTATTACACATAACCTTTAGTCAATTTTTGTCTTAAGGGATTTATTTGCTTGGTTTCTTTTTTTGTTTCCTTGTCTATTTTTAGATAATATAGATAGATGGAAGAATCCAAAGATACTCAAAAAGGACTTTTTTTTCCTATACTCCATCTCAATGTGAACATTCAATTTTATTTCTAATAAGAGTTGAAGTAATTCGAACTTGGCCTCAATGTCTCCCAGTACTGGCCAATTCCTGAGTCACATTTAGGACTTTCTAGTTCAAACTGCAAGACAGAAAGTGATTATCAGAGCCACTCATCTTTTTAAGAAGATGTTCTAAGGAACAATTTAGGTCAATAGCAAAATTGAGAAGAAGGTACAGAAATTCCCACATGTTCTCTGTCCCCACTCTATATAGTGTCCCCCTTATCAACATCCCTCATCAGAGTGACACATTTGTTAAGATTAATTAAACTACACTGACACATTATAATCACTCCAAGTCCACAGTTTACATCAGTGTTCCCTATTGGTGTTGTACATTCCACAGGTTTTGGCAACTGGCAAGTGTATAGTGACATGTACCCACCATTGTATATTGTGTGGAACATTCTCACTGCCCTAAAAATACTCTGCACTCTGCCTCTTTTCCTACTTCCCCCTCCTCAAACCACAGAGATCACTGATCTTCCTATTGTGTCCTTGGTTTTGCCTTTTCCAGAAATTCTTATAGCTAGAATCACACAGTTCTGAGCTTTTTCAGACTGCTTCTTTCACTCAGTGGTATGTATTTTAGGTTTATTACAGACCTTTTAATCCTTGGACAGCTCACTTCTTTTCATCTGAGAATAATATTCCACTGTCTGGATATACATTAGTTTATCCACTCACATATGAAAGAACATCTTGATAACTTTCAAGTTTTGGCAGTTATGAAGAAAGCTACTACACACTGGTGTACAGGTATGTGTGTGGACATAAATATCCATTCCTCTGGTTAGATACAAAGATATGGTAACATTGTATATTGTAAGAAGCCACACACTGTCTTTCGAACAGTGGTTTCATTTCACATTCCTACTGGTAAAAAGTGAGAGTCCCTGTTGCATCACTTTCTCACCAGGATTTGATATTATTAGTTTTCTGGGTTCAGGCTAATCTAATAGGTGTATAGCAGTATCTCAATGTTGTTTTAATTTGCATTTCCCTGTGGAGCATCTTTTCAAATGATAATCTGGCATTAGCCTATCATATTTGAAGAGGTGTCTGCTAAGGCGCTTGGCAGGGCATATCATCTTTAATAGGCCCTGAACACCATTTTTTATTTTTCATCCCCATGAGTTTTCTGAAAATTCCATTCGCCCTTCTAGATTTCCAGTCCCTGATTTTAAATTATCAAATGCCTTGAAGATGAAAGCCATGTGGAATATTTGGATCACTCACCTTCTCTTCTCTCTGGGATCTGGGATTGCATCTTTACTACCTTGGTATTCCACATAGGCTTTTTTTTTTTTCCTACTTTACTAGTTCATCTCAGTGGGAAGTTTATCACAAAGTTTTCTAGCACTGCCAGAAGCCAACCCTTCTTCCTGCTTCAATTTTCTTCATAGATTTGCCCCTGGCTAAATATTAGAGATTTATACATGTGCTGGCTGGCTCCTTTACTGTAACACACAGGGACTGTATCTGTTCGTTTTGTATTTTACCTCAAAGTATGTTACATACATAGCTTTGAGAATAGGGACAGTTACATAGGAAGCAGGCAATCCACATTCATGAGAATGGAATTCAGACGAGAGGTCAAGATTTTGGAAAATAGTGATGAAGTTGTGCGCTTGTAAGAGGTATTATCACACACGTGCACTGCTCAGTAGAATCCTGCTTGATCAAGTAGACCCATTCCTTGTGTATGTTTGAAGGACCAAGATTAACAAAACTTATATGGATTTTTGGAACATTTCAATTTTAGTAGGAAATAATAGTGGATATGCATAAATACAGATCATACTAACAACTCTGACACATGCACAGAGTTCCCATCTTTCAAAATGTAAGAACAGAAATATGAGTTCTAAAGGTCATGGTAAAAAGACACACACACATAATAAAAATATTTTTAAATTAGTATATTATTTTATGTTGCATTTGGATAATATTTTTATACTATTTGTTGCAATCATAAATTATCAATTCAGTAAAAGTATTTGTAACATTATCCATAATTTCTTCACAAATGCATGATTAAATTTAGTTATGTGGTCTTCCATAGAAATAATCAAAAGATTTAATATCTAATATTTTCATTTTGACCTTTCAGAAACAATTTTAAATGAGAGAATATTATATAACTACTTGCTACTTGCTACCATATTAATTTTGATAGAAATAGCATCATCCCTAAGGCTCTCAAGCATGAAATGATAGTCAATTAGATCAAAGCACTATCCAAACTATGCCTAGTGAATCTGTTGTAAGCAACATCAATCTAATGATGAAAAGCAGATTTCAAAATACCTTAAAATGCATAATGTACACAGAGAGAAACACTGACATAAACCTTACTGTTTATTTTCAAAAGAAAAAAAACTAAGAAAAGTTTACTTTAAAAAAGAGTTTAGCAATATTTAAATCCAAATTAATGATGTTGAATGAAGCATCATGAAATTACAGAGTTACAGTTAAAAAAAAATAAAAAAAAACATTAACTTAGCATTCAAATCTTGACCCCAGAGGAAATATAAAAATAAACCATACAAAAGGTAAAGGAAGTTAATAAAGTTAAAACATTGAATATTTGAATTAGCCCTCTCATACCCCAAATTTGATAAATTAATATAAAAATTATATATTAAAAACAGATATAACTCTGGTATGAGTATTGAAGAAATAATTTTAAATTGCACAATAAGAATGAAAATAATAGGAAAAGAATACAAGATGTTACATCACAACATTTTAAAACTTAGGTTAAGTCAATACTTTTTCAAATAATCAGGGAGTCTTGAAATTGTCTCAAGAAAGATCATTGAATTAAAATTTAAATTTAGATCATTAAAGATCATCCAATTTAAATTTAAATTTTTTTATTTAAAAAAAATTACCTCCAAAACAAGTACCAGATCTAGAGAAGTCCATGGATTCATCAGGACACTGGTTTTGTGACTTAGTTGTAGTTAGAGTCCAGAGTTTTCTCAAAATGACTCACAGTAGGAATAGCAAGAAAACTATGAAAATTTGTTTAAGAAACTTGAATAAGGATCCCATTCATGGGAGAAAGTTTATTTAGCAAAACTATCGACTGCAGTAAAATGGGAACTAGGAAAGAAATTCTACATCTGGAAGATTTAACTTTGGATACTTCCAAACAAGACATCAACAGTTATAGCTAGTTTGTTTTAACCCTACATGATAGGTGGTAACATAGAGAGCTGAGGTACTCTTTGAAAGGTCTGATTAAATTCTAAGCAGAATTTAATCAAAATATAAAGATTTACTGGGCTAGGAAATAAATATGATTTTCACTACAATCTTTCTATCCAGCAAAAATGTCTTCAAAGTAGAAAATAAATCCAGGGTGCTGCCAGCAAAACAAAACTGCAAAGTAAAGCTCACATCATGGAGGAGACTGCAAAGTCTTTGTTAAGACATTAGAAAGATTTAAGGCAGTGCCTTGTAGACCATCTCAGCTAGACCGAGGGATAGCACTTTTACTGTAAGTACCATATAGTACATATTTCAGACTTTGTTGGCCTTATAACCTCTCCAGAAATGATCAACTCCGCCATGTTAAAGAAAAAGCAGCCATAGACAATACAGGAATGGATGGGTGTGACTCTGTTTCTATAAAACTTTATTCTAAAAACAGGTAGTGGCCTGATCTTGCTCACTAGCTATAATTTATCGAACTCTGCTACGAGTTTATCTTATTAACCAGACAAAGAGGCATCCAAGTTTCATAAGGGCATGCCTCCTACACTTCCTCTGGTAAACTAAAGGGTTCTAAGACACCTGAGGATTTTGTCCCACATCACCTTTACTCTCAGTCCATGTCGTAAAGGGTGGGCCTAGTGCAAAACAATGTGAGAGATGCCTGTTGTTCAGGGGAAGCAGTTTCAATATGATGTAGAAAAAAAATACCCCACATTGTTTTTAAGCAAATTATACTGGGAAAAACTTAATTCTATTGTAATGTAAGCGACACAAATGGCTCAAACTGAATAGAGTTAGTTCCCCAGACTATACATCGTCTTGCATGGGAAGTAGGCTGGAAAATTACTCAGCTACAAACAAAGGCCATTTCTAATGACTTACGGTCAGAAGCAAGTTCCAGAATGTAGAACCTAAATGTATAATAATTTTCTGAAGGTGGAATAACTGGGCCCTAATAAAGAAACTGGCATAGAATGTATAATTGGCAATATTTCAGAATTGCTATGGACCAGTGACTTCTGTGAATATTTCATTCTTCCTGTTTCAGAAAGGTAGTGTTCCCATGTATGCCTGCTTAATCATTATATGTTAAATGTTTGAGAAACAGATAACTTGTCTCTTTAGCTTAAAGGTTTTTCAGATGAGAGAAATCATGTGCTTGCAGGTTTGATTCCAATGAGCATCAGCTGACTTATGAATCTTGACTTAACTGATGAGATCCTGGACTTGATACTGACGCCTAGACTTCAGCTTACGATGTAAGAATACAAGAACATTTCCCTTTATTGTGCTTAACAGCTATTCATTGTTTAAAAATAGAAAATGTGTGGCCACCCTGCATCCAGCAGGTCTATCAGCACCATTTTTGTACATGTGCTCACTTTAATCTCATATATAATGATTCCTCTGCTACAGTTTGAACCCCTCAAAGTCACCCATGAGTGTGGGATTAAACGTAGTCCAGATTCTGTTAATGGTGGGATTTTGACTTCCTCCCAAGAATCTGAATTATCTTAATGGCATCTGGAATGTTGACTTCAAGAGATCCAAGATGTCAGTGGGGTGAGTCACTGCATGTGATTAAAATAGGAAGAGATCTAGAATTAGAAGTGGGGCCTGAAGACAAGCCTGAATTGCTGCAATCTCATGATAAAACTTGAACAAGCAAGAGGTTGCTTCTTCCTGATGAGCCTAGTCCGGTAAAAATGCTGTGAACATTATTGAGGTGGCAACAAAGGATTTAGAGTATCATATAAACTTATTTGATGAAGTGTCAGCAGGCTTTGAGAAGATTGACTTCACTTTTGAAATATATTCTACTGTGAGTAAATTTCTAGCAAATAGCCTTTCACACTACAAAAAAAAAATCTTTCATAAAAATAATATTTAACTGATACAGAAAATTTCATTATTGTCTGATTTTAAGAAATTGCCATAGTCACGTCAACCTAAACGACCATGCCCCATTACCCTCCATCATCAAAGTGATTATGTCACACTGAAAATTAAGGTATATACGTTGATTTTTTTAGACAAAATACTACTACACAAATAATAGATTCTAGTGTAATATAAATATGACTTCTATATCTCCAGAAAACTAAAAGCATGATTCATTTTATTGAGGTATGTACTTTATTGCAAACCCACTATGTCTCCTGGATAGTCCTATGTTTTGGAAGATAGAATGAATTTACTTTGCAAGTAGGAAACACATTAATTGTTATGATCAGAGGGAAAATTGTTATAGCATTTGCAAAGAGGACTTCAACAAAATTTTCTATTGCATATTCTTTTGCTTTTACGACACCACATCTTTGAGGGCCTCCTGATTTTGTGCATCTGTAATAACCCTGACTCAATTTCAAAAGTAATGAAAATAACACAGGAATAGATAATTACAGATTTAAATAAACTATGGTTCTCAAAATATTTTGATGACAATAAAGAATGTAAATAAGTGATGTGCTGATCGATCATAGAACGTCAAAATGTTAACTAATCATTTTATTTTTCAAGACAATGGATTAAGCAAAGCAACATCTCCCACATGTTGCATGTTTCAACATGCAAACATCCTATGCATATTGATTGATAAAATCAACACCAATAACAAATGTTGATTTTTTTCCCTTTTTCCTGATTACTAAGAAGTGTAATGTCTTATTTTTTAAAAATTAATATGGGATCACACTATAAAAAACCAAAGTCTTCTAATAAACATTAATTCTCTTCTTAGAATACGTACTTACTTAGTTTTGCCCTGATAGGACTTTGAGGAAAAGTTTAGAAAAGCTAGCATAAGCCACAATTGAAGAATAGTAAAACATGTGTTTCATGAAAATATAACAAATCCAAGAGAGTAGGAATGATAATCTGAAATGAATCAAGAGTAAATTATTGAAGCTCCTGTGAGTTCCAAAATTTGGAAATATTTTCGATAGTTAATAAAATGTTATTTTTAATGCATTTTTGGAAAAGAATTTCTGAGACCAGAACAGTATTCTGGGAAGTTAAATCTTATGAGATTATGCATGATGTACAGGTGCAGCAGATTAGCAGGGGTAACCCACCAACAGCAGGGAAACTAATACCTGGGCCAAGATAGGCAGAGTGTGTATTTTAGTAGAATATTACCAATATCCTCTGATCTTCTCTGGGATCAGGGTGCCCTCATCACCTGATTATCTTCCTCTGCTCACCTTTCCACCAAGGTATTTTTGCTGTTTGCACATTCTTGACTTCCATCCTTCCCACACTTACATACCTGGGAAAATTGTTGCTGCACTTTTCAATTTGCTGCCTTTGCCATCCAGGCTCTCCCATACTGGGACTTTGGATGGCTCAGTAGGCCAACTATAGTTTGGTTATATTTTCTATTGTTTATGAGTATCCATAGATGGACAGCATCATCAGATTGGGGTAAATTATGAAATATGTATGTGTGTATATATATTGTGTGTGTATATATATACACATTAGTTTGTAGAAATTCAAAGATATTTTATATCCTCTTCCAAATATGTTAATGGCAACTATGTGATTTTATTAAAGCTAAAGCTAGAGGAATAAAGACATTCTCAGTTACTATTGCAAATAACCTAGTAAGGTAGAGAGTGGCTGAAAATTTTGCATGTGCCCATAGCACAGTGGTTACGGCACCAGCCACATACACCAAGGGTGGCAGGTTCAAACCCAGCCCAGGCCAGCAACAAAAAATAGCTGGGCATTGTGGCAAACACCTGTAGTCCCAGCTACTTGGGAGGCTGAGGCAAGAGAATTGCTTAAGTCCAAGAGTTGGAGGTTACTGTGAGCTGTGACGCCATAACATTCTACCTAGGGTGACATATTGAGTCTCTGTCTCAAAAAAAAAAAAGAAAGGAAGAAAATTTTGCAGCACTTACCAAACTATTTATAGAAGATAATAAAAACTTGATGACAATTTTCTGCTTTTCAATATTGTTAACCAAAAGAGATAATTTTTTAAACCATCAACTTGCACGGGGCCCCAGACATAACTATGCTTATCATCTAACAATCCAAACAGAATAATGTGGCGTCTGCAGCCTCTATGTCAACGTAGTATAATACAATAAAGTCTATGAGATATTTAGATACAAGTAGTTCTACACTTTCATATCTGAGGTTTTCTTTTCTTGAAAGGAATAAGCAGTATTATGATATATTCTTAGCGACACTAAATTTCTGAAACATCAATTTTCAACAGAAAACTGAGAGTTTCTCACCCTGACCGCTGCTGAAGTGTCTCCAGCTTCTTCATCTATCACAAAAGAAAGCTTGGTTCAGTTGAAGTTGGTTTTTGCCATGATGGTTAGGGTCTTAGTTTCAGTGTTACTGGTTCATAAGACAAGACCTCAACTCTGGTGTCACTTTACCATGCTCACTGCCTGTAAACATTTTTTTCAAGGACTACTAAAAAATACATACCTATTATAATCATTTTTGAAGACTGAGCATGTGCTGTTCCAAAACAACTATAGATTTGCTCAAAAAGCAGAATACTTATCTTTTTGGAAAGGATAAATCTCATCAGCTGGAGGGAAAGAATCAGTGCTCACCAGATGAGGGCGGCAGAGGGACATAATACAGGTAGATGAAAGGTCATCTTTAGTTGTCAAAAATCTTTTTTTGTTTTTAATTCAGAAGGCCTGGTGTGGGGTTCAGAGGCAAAGGAGAGTTTCAAAGAGTAGTGAAAAATGCCTAAAATTTTCTTGGGAGGGAAAAGAATTCCTTTGTCTTCATCTTTATTGCCCTATCTTGCATTTTTAGATATGGGCAATTGATTTTTTAAAATTAATTTTACATAAAGTCCTACACAAACCCTTCTTTAGATTACTTCTTACAAGAACACTGACCCTCTGTAGAAATTCTGAAGCTGTCACCTCCACTATAAAGTTTAGCAATTACATTAAGATGTCATTTTACGTTTACCCATGGATGAAGGTACCACACAGTTATAAAATAAACTCAAAGACAGAAGAGATTAGAAAAAACTCCATATAAATTACTTAACCTATGAATACATTTTTTTCTTTTAGTTGGAGGCTCACAGCTGCATTGAAAATGCCTTCACTCGGCTCGGCGCCTGTGGCTCAATCGGTTAAGGCGCCAGCCACGTACACCTAAGGTGGCAGGTTCAAATCCCCAGCCCGGGCCCACCAAAACAACAGTGATGGCTGCAACCAAAAAAAAAAAATGGCCGGGCATTGTGGCAGGCACCTGTGGTCCCAGCTACTTGGGAGGCTGAGGCAGGAGACTTGCTTGAGCCCAGGAGTTGGAGGTTGCTGTGAGCTGTGATGCCATGGCACTCTACCCAGGGGGATAGCTTGAGGCTCTATCTCAAAAAAAAAAAAAAGAAAATGCCTTCACCCTTGACAAAAGGGCATGTTAAAATGAAAATAAGTATGTAAATTCAACTAATATGTTATTGATTAATAGTAATGTTTTCCTTCCATTTACTCCAATTGTGTTATTTTATAATTATTTTTTTTCCTTTTTTGCTTCTTCTGATTTTATAGTCCTTTGTAGGAGTTGGTGGTACCTTACTATTACTTGTGTTTTATTTTGTTTTTGGCATTTCATTTTCTATTGTCTCATGTTTATTACTCTGATTCACTGAGAATGGTTTTATTTTTAAATATTTCCTCATCCTTTTACCCACAATAACAAAACAGGAAAACTTTGAGATTATGATCTCACTTGTGTGTAACTAAAAGTTAATAAATTCTAAACTTACTCAAATATTATTTTAGATTATCTCTATGAAAAGTGGTCTTTTTTTATGTTACACATTTATCATTTAATTATTCTTTTCTTTATACTGGGAATAAAATTTCTATTATCTTGAGGATTTCTACAAGGATGTTACTAACATAAAACTTTTATTGGAGTTTAAATTGTTATATATTACATATAATAGTACATATCTGGCCACTTTATAAATAGTTTGAGCAATTATAATAAATTATTATGTATTTTGTATACTATTATCTTTTATAAAAAAAAAATTTTTACTTGGGTAGCACCTGTGGCTTAAAGGAGTAAGGCGCTGGTGCCATATACCAGAAGTGGAGGGTTCAAATGCAGCCCTGACCAAAAACTGCAAAAAAAAAAAAAATTTGCTTATAGTGGTTTACTCTGTAAAAATCATGGTTTACGTGGCACCACAAACCTGTTACATGGAAGTCTTGAAAATGATTATATTGAATCTGCTGGTTGTCGCTTAACATTCATTCCCCCCCTTTTTTTATACAAACAAAAACAAAAACTAACATGTTCTTTGTAGTAATCTTAAAGTAATAAACTTCCTAATTTTCTTGCAGTGAGAGTAGCCAAGTAACTCCATTCAAGTCCATGATATTTATTAGGAAGATACTGATGAGAACTTTCAGGAAACTGTTTTAAATATAATTGTCCTGGCTCTGCAGTCCTGGGCCTTTCCACGTTCCTCCTGTCTAAATTACAGAAGCTGCATCCACAGCTGGAGCAATTGTCATATGAAAGGGTTTTCTGTTGTTCATAGGTAAACACAGATGTTACCCTTGCAACATTTCTTGTATTAATAATTTATTTCTATGATTTGTTATATAAAAATTATATTGATCCTAGAGTATGAATTTCATAGTTATTTCTTTTGCTATGTATCATTTTAAAATATTCAAGTTGGCAGATAAGCAGAATAAAAGAAAGAAAAATATAGAACATAGTTCATTTTTAAATGTCATCAAACGTGTAATGTTATTAGACAGTATTATAGACTGAATGTGTTACCTTAGGATTGATGATTTTGGAAAGCACAGTTTGGGGGAGGTAATGGTTCTATGAGTTACGGGTATGAGGCAATGGGTGTGGGGCCCTCTAGAACAGGGAGCTTGATCTCTCACTCCACATACGTGCCCTGTAGAAACTTCATGTGAGGCTATAGGAGAGGGTAGCTGTTTGTTATTCAGGAAGGGATCTCTCACCAGGAACCAAATCAACTGACATTTTGATATTGGACTTTTTAGCCTTCATAAATGTGCAGAAATAAATTTCTATTGTTTGAGCAACCCTGTCTACGGTATTTAGTTATAACAGCCTAAAGTGATGAAGTTTCCTTACTAAATTTGGCTCCCAGGGTAATTCACTCTGAGTTTCTCCTTTTGAGTAAAGTTTTACATTTGTGATCTATTGTGAACAGCTTTATTTCTAAAGCATGCAAAAGCCTGTCAGGGCAAAGAATGTGGTGGTCATCTTTATTGTTGAAACTTAAACTTCTAACACAAACTACTTGGCTCACCAAGAACAGCAGGATGTATATATTGATTAAAGAAAGGGTGAATGAAATAATTAGTGAAACCAATTTCATTCATATATCTGAATCACAAAAATCACTGGGACAATAGATTAGCAGGACTATACCCATATATAGGACGAACAGTGCTCAGCTGTGGATAGAAGAATTTAGCTGTGCAGAGAAGTAAAACTAAAAGTAGTGTGGACATTTTTAAATACAATATTAAATTTTATATATTTTGAAAAAACCTAAACAGGTGACATTGAGAATGATACATAGGCTCGGCACCTGTGGCTCAATCGGCTAAGGCGCCAGCCACGTACACCTAAGGTGGCGAGTTCGAGTCCCCAGCCCAGGCCCGCCAAACAACAACAATGATGGCTGCAACCAAAAAATGGCCAGGGGTTGTGGCAGGTGCCTGTGGTCCCAGCTACTTGG
>CAUYQV010076494.1:0-76943 GCA_963574575.1 Galagoides demidoff
GGAACATATTCTTCTCAGCAAAGTATCTCAAGAATGGAAGAAAAAGTATCCAATGTACTCAGCCCTACTATGAAACCAATTTATAGCTTTCTTATGAAAGCTATAACCCAACTATAGTCCAAGAAGAAGGGGAAAAGGGAGAGGGGAAGGGGAGGGGATTGGGGAGGATGGGAGGAGGAAGGGTAAGTGGTGGGACCACATCTACGGTGCATCTTACAAGGGTACATATGAAATTTACTAAATGTAGAATATAAATGTCTTAACACAGTAATTAAGAAAATGCTGTGAAGGCTATGTTAACCAGTTTGATGAAAATATTTCAAATTGTATATAAAACCAGCACATTGTACCCCATGATTGCATTAATGTACACAGATATGGTTTAATTTAAAAAAAAAAGAAGAAAAGAAAGTACCCCAATTGTACTTTATATTAAAAAATAATCCAGTTCAGGAAAAATCCAGTGTCACATATTGCATTTACTTATCATGGTCCCTTAGTCTTCATTCCATCTGGAATAGTTGCTCAATCTGTCTGTGTATTTCTATGATCTTGACACTTTTGAAGTCTGTGGATTATGCATCTGTCCTCTGCCTCCATCATCTCTCTCCATTGCATGGTTCTTACACCGTATCATTACACCTTAGCTTCTTTCATCAATAACCTCCTCAAAAGAGTTGTCCATCGTCAATTTTAACCTTCTCAAAATAGCTCTGAGGCAAATCCTGCCCTCCCTGTATCGGGCGGGTCTTGTCAAGGTCACCAGCATCTTCATGACATGACCTCCAGTGGAACTTTTTCTGTCTTTCTCATTTTTGAGTTCTCGGCAACCCCCAACACAGCCAGCTGTGCTCTTCCCACAGCACCCTCCTCCTGCCTTCCCTGTCAGCGCACTTTGTTGGTTTCTTCCAATCTCACTGGCTGTTCCCTTGGAGTCTTGACTGTCCTGTGGGAGGTCCCTGGGCTGCCTTGGCTCCACTCCTGAGGGCCTCTCCTGCTTCAGCAGGCCAGGCCCTGGTGGTGGTGGGTTCTGACAGAGTGATTGACAGTGTGAAATGCCTCCCACAGCCAACTTGCTCTGGCCCCCCAGCATTTCCACCATGTTCGGTAGGCCACAGTGAGTCTCAGGATGGCCCTCAGCAATCCCACCATGTTCAGTGGTCCACAGTGAGTCTCAGGACGGCCCCCCGGCATTTCCACCATGTTCAGTAGACCATAGTGAGTCCCAGGATGGCCCTCCGGTATTTCCACCATGTTCGGTAGGTCACAGTGAGTCTCAGGACGTCCCCCAGCATTTCCACCATGTTCGGTAGGCCACAGTGAGTCTCAGGATGGGCCCCAGCATTCCCACCATGTTCAATGGGCCACAGTGAGTCTCAGGACGGCCCCCAGCATTCCCACTATGTTTAGTAGGCCACTGGGAGTCTCAGGATGGCCCCCTGGCATTTCCACCATGTTCAGTAGGCCACAGTGAGTCTCAGGACAGCTCTAATCAAAGAGGAAGAGGAATAGATTCCATTTTTTGATGGGAAGAGCTGCAACGCCACATTGCAGACACCATATCTGCGGAGTTATAGAGAATTGGGAGCCTTTTTGGCAATTACAGTACCTACCCTTAACGTAATCCACTATAAACAGCCAGGATGAGAGCTGTGTCAGCTTCCCTGGGTGTCGTTCCCTCAGTTGGTTTATTTTGGGTCACCTGCAGTTCCCTGGTTCTCACTCTCGGATCTTCTCATATCCTCCTGAAAGGAACTTCTGATGCTTCTAATGCTTCTCCCACACTTCTAATGCTAACGTTCTACTGACTTCCCTTTTGCCAGCCCCACCGCACACCTGTTCTAAGACTGTTGCACAGGGGGGCAGGAAACCTGGAGGTAGGGGCACCCTGGAAGTCCCCTGAGGGCAACACGATCATGGAGCTCAGCTTCATCCACATTTTAACTTTCCTTCCCTCTTCACCCAGCTCAAGTGATTCTTTTTCTGTCATTGTCATTGGTTCTCAGGGGGAAAATTGTGATTTTTTTTTCCTTTGGTTGAAGAATTCCCTGCCCCTCTATTATTCTATTTTCCTCCTTCTCCATCTCTAAGTGACTCCTTGTCTAAGACAGGTCCACACCAATTGGAATTAGAATTCGGGATTAGAAGAACTAGAGATGAAGATAATTTTCTTCAAAATTGTATGAAAAGGGGATACAACCAACTGTACATATCTGGAGAGGGGCTGCTCACCACGTCCTCCCTTCCATCACAGCACCCAGGAAGGCAGTGAGACCCACCTAAGCATTTTCCTTCTTGGAGGATCATTAAAATCATGCAGGAAACTTAGAAACACACACGCACAATGTTGCCTAGAGGTCTGGGGCGAGAACAACAGCTGACAGGTCTAGATAGCCCCAGATCAGTGGTTTTCAAAAGCTCTGCAGCTTCTGGGGTTTTGATAGATGACAGCACTTGAAACCAACACTACTTGAATTCGCCATCATCCAGGAACAACCTAAATGCCACACGGTGGAACTGCTCCCTGTTCATGATAAATCAGCCAAAGAGTGACATCTGGATGGGGCTGTGACCAGCCCAGAGCACCGGGTGTGATGACTAAGATTCTGCTGCACTTTAACTCCTGGTATTCTCAGCATAATCTTTGAGTCCCACTCATCTGGCCCAGTTTAGAGCGTTAACTCTGACCCCATTGGTGACCCTCTGCCCTGCTGACACTGGAAATTAAGAGGCAACCTCTTCTGCAGGTTTTATGATCCAGGATGATAAGATATCCTATCATTCCACAGAGGACAGAGGAGGCAGCCTGTCCTTGCAGGCAGGTAGGAGTAACCCTCACCAAGAGATGATGGAGGTTCAGTCCTTCTAGGGGCATCAGTGAAGGAGGGCAAGGAAAGTGGAAGACAGAAGACCAGCCTCACAGGGATGGTACAAGTTTCTGGAGCTTCTTGACAGTGAGGGTGAGCCGTGTGAGGGGAGGGAGGGAGCCCCTTCTAACCCAGAGGAGCTACCGCAGTGCCACTGTACCTGGTCTTTAGTAAATGAAGGACAGAACCTAAAATGTGTGCCTATTTTGTAAGAAGGGGGGAGTAAAACTATGTTTCAACATGCTTTTGTGTGCAGGATAAAACCTGGAAGATTACATAAGAAAGTAAGAAGCAGGATTATCCATCCTGTCAGAGCTGTGAGTCTGAGTGGATGAGTGGCAGGGATGGAAGGGAGATATTTTTATTCTGTATCCTTTGACATTTTCTGTGCTTTGGACCATGCACATTGCTTATTCAAGATTCTTAAACATTTGAAGACATCTACATAATATTAGCTGTATTCTTATACCTATTGAGAAAACACCTAAAGGGAGACTGCTGCCATGAATCCAGCAAGTGTTTACGTTAACGTGGCATGTCCGACACAGCAGCACATACCTGTGTCTGAGACAGAGCAGAAGATTTCACTAGTGCTGTTTATTATTAATAATAACCCAGGGCAGTGCCTGTGGCTCACGGAGTGAGGCGCCAGCCCCATATACTGGAGGTGGTGGGTTCAAACCCGGCCCCTGGTCAAAAACTGCAAATAATAATAATAATAATAATACACCCCGAAGCTACAGAGCTTTTGAAAATCGTTCTCTCCATGATGCTGGAGTATGGGTTCCTAGACCCCTGTCAGGATCCTCCCTATGCCCCCGGGAAGGCCTGGCCTCTCATGGCCAGGAGGGCTCTCTCTCTAGGTGCCCATATCAGCGGCAGGCTGCTCGGGGCTCTCAGATCATGTCTTCTTCTATAAAGCCAAGGGTTGGACAACTTGCTGCCTTGTGTTTAAAGCTCATAATAGTTGTAAAGGAGCTAATGTGATGCTTAGAAAGAGCTGAATACGTTAGTCCCCTGCCCCTCAGGGCATGGCAGGCAGTGGGTTTCCGTTCCACTCTGGGAGAGAAGATGCCTTTCATTCTTTACTGTGTTGATGAGTTTTCTCTGCAACCTTATTCATGTTTCCGCAGAAGGCCCTGTGCAGCTCCAGGCTTTGAGAAGCAAAGTCCCCGAGGCCATTCATCAGGCTCTGTCCAGCCTGCTGTCCCTTTGTCCCCCTGCCCCTTCCTGGAGTCCACACTGAGCATGCTGGCTGGAAGCTGAGAAGGCAGGCCTTGCCCGTTGCCCACTGGCACTGTCACAAGCCCTTAGCAGATTAAGGCTCTGAAAAATCCTGCAGTAAAGAAACCTATTTACCTTTGTTTAATCTCCCCAAATTCACTTGACTGCTAAACTCCTTTCAAAGAACACCTGTATGTATTCTGAAAATTTCTGGATTAAATAATGTCAGGCCTCTCAAAGGAGGCAGGGTGGGGCCTGCTTGCCCTGTGTGTGCCTTCAAATCCCAGGAGTCTCAGGCATTTTCTGTAATAAAACATGTACTCCTAACTCTTTAATTGCTCTCCTCCTTTCTTCCTCTCTGATTTACTTTGTATAATGTAAAGTTAATGGGCCATATTTGAATAGCAAGGATTGAAGTAAACTTTTAAAGGCAAAATTTCCCCTGAAAAAAAAAAAGTGGAGGATATAGAAATCTCACTCTAGTTGTCTACAATTTAAAGGGAAGCTCTTTCTCCCCTTTGAAGAAATACTCAAACCTCGTTAAGAGTCTAAGGCCTGTCAATACACATTTTCAAAAGAGACGGCGGGTCATGCTCTCCTTAAGGATGTTTTGGTCAATGACAGATGACTGCATGGAGGTCAGACAATTGAGCTTGTAAACTGGTCTGAGGACAGTGCTGCATGTCACTCTGGTCTCCTTCAAGGTCTTCCGTGGGAAACCGTGCACTGATGCCAGGGCCTGGTCCACCCTTACGGCAACTGTGGAACTCTTGCTCTGGAGTGGCCATCAGCGCTGTCGTGGTATGAGGTCTGACAGTTAAATTCTCAAACTCATCCTAGGGAGAGTGCTTTGAAGGATGGACTAGGCTCTGGTGTCCCTGCACAGCTTCCTAAGGGGAGATCCTGAAAGGTGACCACAGTGATATCCAGCAGGGAGGTACGTAACATTTCTCCCAGGGTGAGTTTATAAACTTAAGGGTCCACCTCGCATGACAGTGACCCCATGAGATTATATTTGTGCTATTCCTCTCTTGTGTTTAGCTATGTCACAAACACTGGGCTACACTTGCCCACGGTATTGACTGCAGTAAGACGCTGTAGGGGCTCAAAGCCTGGGGTATGTAGCAGGCTCACTGCACCATGTGGGTCTGCGCAGGGGCTCACGGCCTGGGGTGTGTAACAGGCTCACTGCACCGTGTGGGTCTGCACAGGGGCTCAGGGCCTGGGGTGTGTAACAGGCTCACTGCACCGTGTGGGTCTGTGCAAACACACACCACAATCACCTAACAATGTACTTCTCAGAACTTGTCCCCAAAGTCCAGCAGCTGGTGGCCATACTTTTTTTTCAACTTGAATCTTTTCCATCTCAGATCTGTCGGAACTTAAATTTCTTCCTTTTACTAAACCAATGGGAACCATTGCATCTGGGCTCAGTGGTTCATTGGTTGCCCCGTGGGAAGGTCGAGAAGCCCTGCCCCAGTCACGGATGCCTGTTGCCCACGCTTTTAGGTGATTGTGATGAAAACTCCAATTCTGTTCAGTCTGGGTGTGTCTAAACAGCACAACTGAGTCAGCAGGATGACACTGCAGACCATCTTCACAAGGTCACCATGCTTTTGTGATGGGTCAACTGGCTAATAAAATAACTACAATTATTCAGTCGTCTCTGTTACAGTTGCAGAAAAATGCCCCATTCAAGGAATGTTCTTGTGGTTGCCAAGTTTGGAATTCTCAGCCACTTTAAATGCTGTATTTAGCCTCAAACCCACACCCATTCAATACTGTTAATCGGATCTCCAGGGTAGGCAACAGTTCAAGTCCATATGTTTGGAGGTCTATTAAAACCCCTGGGTCACCAGGCGGCATTTGTTTCCTGTCCATTGCCATGAAATAGAACACTAATGGCCCGGTTTCCCTGGTTTATGAAAAGGGCCTCATCATACCAAGATGGTTTGTCAAAGTTAAAGGTAAGATCTCCATGGAGCTTTCTCAGTACCCCGTCCCCACATGAATTTCTGACACATTAGGAAATCATATTTCAAAGGCTTGACAGTGGGGTGAAGCAAGAATTTTAGTGTGAGTGTGCAGGGGTGTGTGTGCTTTGTGTGTGTCTCCAGTCTCTGTAATGGGAAGGTGAGGAAGGACTCACACAAGAGGAATCTCACACCTGCAGGAGGCGCTTCCTTTGGTGGACTTGTGCGCACACGTCATATCGGATTGGGGACTGCTGAGCAAACGCATATTTCTAGAGGAGCACGAGAAAGAAAATGCATGAGCATGCCACACACATGTGTGCTCAAAGGGTTTTTATTATGCAGAGAACAACAGGGATGACAAGGCTGGAATCCAGTGTGGGGGCAGCCTGACGCGACCCCACTCACTCACTCAGTGGTATTGGGCTGCCTGACTCGACCCCACTCACTCAGTGGTACCTGAGAGCCTGACGTGACCCGTTCACTCCTCACTCAGTGGTATCTGAGCCCCCCTGCACAGCACAACACTGTGGCTGCATCACTGGATAAAACCCACCCTCTGGATTTACTTGGGGCTGGGGCTGGGCCAGAGAGAGGCTTATAGAACACCAGAGTCATACTTGAGAGAATAGCTCCTTGCCCCCTGCCCCAGGCCAGGGATCTCTCGGGGGAGCACAGAAGGGTTGTGTGGCCCTTTCCTTGGGGGGAGTGGTCTCGTAGGTACATCCACCCACAGCCCCGTTTCCCCTCTAGGCCAAATCAATCTGGTGTCACCCAACTTACACTGGCTCAGGTGACTAGTCCCTTACTCTTCCACCACAAACCTGCCAACCTCATCAGTATGTGGTTCATTCCAAGCCATCCACTGAAACCTGAAACCTTTTAACAGACCTCTACTTTCTTTACTAATCTACCTGTTTTTTGGATAATCAAGGTGCCTTCGGGATGCAGCTTCAGTGGGAGTCTCTGCCGGTCCAGCAGTGGCTTGTCTTTAGAAACCATCGAGTGGTCATATCAGATCCAGAGACCAGATGAGAAAGAGCCTTTTTGACTGGGTGATGCATCTTGGGTCTCATTCACCTCTGCCCTTGGGTGTCAGGGGTGCAGGTGCTGGTAAGACCCAGAGCTCTGCCCTTCCTCTCCACTCTCCCCTAGTTCCAGTTCCCAGGTGTGAGGTCTGCATGGACCCTCCTTTCCCGGGCAGGCCATGTCTGTAGTTTCCCAAGTGTGTGGCCCCAGTGCACCCCTATGTCAGGCCCTGGTAGGCACAGGGGCTTTCTCTCTTAAACCCCTAGACAAGGGAGTAAGTCTAACTCCCACACAAAACACTTTCTACAGGAAAGCTGAACCCAGTTAGCAAAGAGAGGGGACCCCACGTTCATTCATTGAAAAAACGTTTACTGAGCACTTTCTGGGCACCAGAAAGCCAGAGATCATTCTAGAACTGAGAAGAGCCAACAGACAGCACGGTGCTGCCCAGTGGGGTCACCACAGCAGTGCAAGCTGAGCACAGGATAGAGGCCTCCATGTTGGACCCAGGATAGAGTACTCAGTTCCCCTGCCCCTACCTGCTCAGAAGGAACCTTCTACTCCTCCAGGGTCTGGGATTTCAGCCTTAGAAGTAACAGTGCTGCATTCCAGGGCCTAGGCATATAGCCCCAGCCACCCAGATGCCTACTAGCTTGATCTGGAACTCACAACTGCCCCTTGCTGGTGCTCTGGGCTGTGACAATCATCACAAGGTCCCTTCCAGCCCAGATGGGTTGTTCTGTGAAACAAATGAAAGATGTCTGAGAGGTTTCTCTCCTCTGAGACAGAGGTGTCTGAGCAAACTCCCCAACCCTGCCTAGAATCCATGTCCTCCGGAGCCTGGGGAGGGGGCCAGCTGTTCCCTTCAGAGACATCCTCCACCCTGCCGAGAATCCATGTCCTCCAGAGCCCAGGGATGGGGGCCTACTGTCCCCTTCAGAGACATCCCCTTCCCTGCCTAGAATCCATGTCCTCCAGAGCCCAGGGAGGGAATCTGCTGTCCCCTTCAGAGATATCCCCTACCCTGCCTAGAATCCATGTCTTCCAGAGCCCAAGGACGGGGGTCTGCTGTCCCCTTCAGAGCCACCCTCCACCCCTTGTTGTGAGGCCTCAAAAACAAGGCCTGTCCTTCTCTGAGGACAGCCGCCCATTACTCCATTCTCAGCTGCCTGGGCACAGAAACACCATAGTCCTAGGAGCAGGTGACCAGCCCCATGACCTCCAGCTGTGTACTTCTCTGTCTCACTTTCCCTGTACATACGCACACATGCGACAGCTTGTGAAAACTAAAGGTTCAACCTTATATTGCCTACCTAAAAATGAAATATCTGACAAAAATGAGCTTTCCCCATGCCCTTTCCTTTTCTCCCTCCCTTTATACTCTCTTGGTCCCACTCCCTCTACCCCTTCCCTCTCCTCCCCTTCTTTGTGCCATCTCCCCCTGGCAGGCTGTTCAGAGGTACCTAATTACTCCTTTGCAGCCTGGCAGGTGGGGAGGCCGCTATACAGAGGTGGTCACATCTGCCTGCCTCAACCCCACCTGATAACTAGCTGTGTTAGTAACACAGTAGAATTTCAGTTTGGGTTTTTGAGTAGAAAATCCAAGTGCAGAAATTCAGCTGTCCAGGCATAAGAGCCTGTCCAGTCCCCTCTGCAAACGCCACCCCGGCGTCTTTCCTGTCTCTTCCTTTAGATGGCGCCGTGTCACTGCAGTGTGGCCACCCAGATGCTCCCTCCTCCCGCTTCAATTAGTATTCATCGTGCAAAAATAAGAAAATTCCTTCATTATGCTGGTGCCCGGTGGCACTCTGATAATTAAGGCGGTGTGTCAGCATTTGCATTATAAACCCCACTTCCCACTCAGGGTTGCAGCTCCCAATAAAAACTTGCTAACAAGGCCTTAGCCTTAGGACATTTTAAAATAAACATTGCATTTAGCTTTTCTAGGGACTCTCTTTGTCCTAATCATATGTCAACTCTAAGAATTTTTTTTCCCCCTTGTGACCAGAAAGAAATTAGGTCTTTATCTAGGGTTTTGGTATTTTGAGTGAGGTATCAATTTGCAATAAAATAAAATGCACAGTTTGAGATATTTCAACAGAAAACAGAAAGGAATACAATCTTTGAATCTTGAGACTCATTTTCCCCCAAACGTGATGCTTGCAAGTCCTTCCTGTGGCCTTCAGTGTGGCAAGGAGGACTTCTCGGGCATTTAGCAGAGCTCCTGAGCAGTGAGTTCCTTCAGGAATTAGCTAAATAATCACTGCATTCCTGTGTCCTACTTTTCCAGAGAAATGATCATAGGACTAAAGCAGAGGTACAGGCTCTGCTGTCTGAGGTCTCAGTCACCCACGGGGACCAGCTCAAGGAATCACTCTCTTTCTGTGCCCTCATCAGAACCCTAGTGTATCCCCCACCTCAAATATTCTGTCCCATGACCAGGCAGTGTATCAGGTCACGCACCGTAGCCTTGGGTCATAAAAAATACCTGGTTGAGAAAAATATCTGGTCAGAGTGGGTTTTCCAATTGATTGAAAGACATCTGTGCATTTTCAAATCGATAGTGGCTTCCTATTATCGGTACTGATCTCCCTTCCTTTAAAATTATTTAAGATTGATAGTTACTTAAATGTTTTCTGTTTAACTCTCTGAGAAAAAGTCACTGAAATTGGGATTTGTGAGCTAACATCAAACAGCAAGATCATAGGTTTCCATTGATGGAAATGTTTCTCTGATCTCCACTCACTTGGTGTGATCTGAATCAGGTGCGGGACTGGACTGACCCACGTAGGAGTGTGACATTTGGGTGTGTGCTACCGGCCTCCCCTGTCTGCTGCTGTCAGCCGCTGTTTATGTCAGATGACATCGGTTTGCTCCACTGAATGACTCGGAATTAGAACCCAAGCAGATCACAGCTACAAGAAAGAACTGTCCTAGGATTTGTACGTCTAAGGAACCCCTTCTGGGTTCCAGACAGACCCTAGATTTGGAGGTGAGACCAGAAGAGACACACCTACCCTGTCCCTGGGAATGTTTAAACGCTCCAGACAGGAAGTCGCTGAGAGAGGGGAGTGCAGGTTGTTTGGTCTAAACGCCCCAGACAGGAAGTCCCCGAGAGAGGGGAGTGCAGGTTGCTTGGTTGGGGTCCAGACTGAAAGAATGAGCTACACAGAGTAGCTCGTGTCTGCGTGACAGCTGCCTGGAAGCCAGTGTCAGTGCTTATATTTTCACTTCTTGGCCAATGGTAAGCTTGTACTCGGTTTTTAATTTTTTTCAGTCTCAAAGTTTGGCCTGGATTTTAATTGTGGGTGACTTAAAAATACGCAAACTATGTGGGGGTGTGTGGGTGACTATTCCGACACACAATCGATAGGAAGCCACTATCAATTTGAAAACGCACAATGAATGTTAAGATGATCCCAAAACCTTGCAGGGGAAATGAGAGAGCTGGGGCTCCTGAAGATGAGTTGGGAGGGCACCTGTGGCCCAGTGGCCTTTATTTAAGGGAAGGACGAGAACTGTGCACACTTTGTTGTCTTTACACAACAAAATCATTTCCAACCACATCCCCAATCTCAGACCAACCAGAACTCAGCAACACATCCAGGAGACACTGTGTTTTCCATGATGATCAGACAGAGGTTAATCCCTGACACCAGCTTGCAGAGACAACAAAAGGTTTGGCACAAACCCATCAGGAGCACCGATCCTCACCACGGCCAGAGTTCATTGGTTGCCTTCCCTCATGGGCCCCTGTGGTCAGTGTGCACATGAGAAAAGTCAAAGACGAAAGCAAGAGGTGAGAGGCAGGAGGAAGAGCCACACGACACTGTCTGTGGGTCTGCGATGTCCTTGTAAGGATATTTTATGTCTTTAAAAGCACACTCAGCAATGAGTCATAAGAACGTAGGTAGAATGACTTCTGTGTAACTGATACAGATATGGAAAATAACTCCCTTCTCTCTCTTGTGTTGGCTTCAGAATACTATCCCCATTTCAAAATCTAGCTATTTAAAAAATATGTTTTATTTTCACTTAGCACTTGAAATGCTAAGTTAAATGTAGGTCAAGATGGATCACCAGGAATCTTCAGCTAGGCAGTCACCCAAAGAGAGGTTGAGAGAGAGACACAGAGCCGAGCAGTCCAGAGAAGCCAGGTGCATGACAAGGACAGGTGAGCCTCAGTCGCACCTGGCAGGAAATGACGGGGAAGAGCATGAGAGCTGTTGCTGACAGGCGAAAATCCTGAGATAGGAAAAGGCCTGGCTCGGTGGTGCCTACAGGGTAAATATCCCTTAATACCAATGAAGCAAGTTGGAGAGAACATCAGTAGACCTGTGGACATTTAAGTAGCTGTAGAAAGGACAATTTTCACCTAGAAACACAGATGTGAAAAAGTGGAACTACAGTTGAAGACTGTGACAAACTAATTTTATAATTAAAACAATAGCCATACCTAAATTTATCTGTGTCCTTTTACATTGCTTGGGGATGGAACCTACTGACCATGAACTGTACCCAAATTCATGGTGCAGGGGGGGTTCCAAAGAGTGGTAGCAATGGTGTCTAGTTCCCTGACCCAGAAATGGACTTGACCCCATTCTCTACCAAACACCTATTTGCCTTTCATGACCCAAGAGCGATACCACCCATCAGGATGGTGTTATCAAATAGATAAAGAGATACTAATGTTGGCAAATGGGTGGAGAAAAGAAATCCTTTGGTGGGAGTGTATATTGGCACAGTACAGAGGTTCCTAAAGAAATTAAAAATAGAACTACCGTATACAGTTATCCCAAACAATAAAATTACCATCTCGTAGGGATACCCACACTCTCATATTCATGTTCACATAGCCGAGATGTGGAAGCATCCTGAGCTCCCTCAGCAGATTATTGAATAAGGAAGCTGGGACACACACAACAATGGGTTATTTTTAGTTTTTAAAAAGAACAAGATCCTGCCACTTGCCACAACATAGATGAAACTGGAGGACATTATTGTAAATGAAGTAGGCTGGACACAGAAAAAAATTTTTGCATGTTCTCACTATACAGAGATAGAGGGTATAACAATGGTTACCAGGGATGGGGTGGGATGGGCATGAGGAGGTGTCAGTGAAGGTAGCAGGTGTAGAAATGAACAAGTCTGGATCGCTAAAATACAGCAAGAGGACCAACTTAATAATATTGTATTCTAATCAGGGTTTTTGCTAAACTCATAGATTTTATCTGCTCTTGCCATATACACACACACCAGGGTAACTCCATGCCGAGACAGATGTGTTAATTTGCTTCACTCCAGTAATCATTTCACTATCTCTGTGTATCCCACAGCATCATTTTGTATACTTTAAATACACACAATAAATTTATATCAGAAAAAGGAAGAAATGCCTAATACCCCAGTCCCTCCTCCTCCTCTGTGAAAGCTTACCTAATCCTTCCCTCACACCCAATCTTTCTTTCACAACATTTTGTTCACAGTTCTGTGTGGAATTTCCTAGATTAGAAAGCTGCTCTTCCCAATCATGTGAGAGAGCTCTCCAGGATCAGACCTTGCCCCCCTGTGTTTCCTGTGTCTGGTATAAGGTTCTCATGTGAGACTACACAACACAACTATAGCAGAACCTCTGTGAGTTGACTGCCCAAGATACAGAGGTGGTCAGCATAAGGAACGAGGCCTCCTGTGCTGATATGTCCATGTGGTTCATGTCCAGTCTATGATATGTAGGCCGATGCAGGGAGGTGGTCAGCTATGATGGTCCCACAGTAGACAGCGGCTGATGGACAGATGGACGCATGCCTGGATATCAGAAGGGCCTTGCTCTGTGGTTAGTCCTTTATAGTTACATGGCTATGAAGAAATAACCAGAGGCAAACTGCCAGAATGTTCTCATCAAGGTCAGAGCAGACATGTTTGCCTGTTTCGCTGTAGTAACCTAGATCAGACACCAGCCTGTTTTCCAGAATGAATGTCTGAGACTTCCTGGTGGGGGCAGGAGACCAACCTGGTTGAGAATTCCACTCTATCATTAGCCATAGAACTCAAGTCCTTGGGAGGAAGATGACCGCTCCTTGGTGGGGAGCATTGTTGGCTGGAGCTGTGGTCGGTCAGCAGTGAGTTGCTCCCAGCCCAGTAGCTGTCTCCTAAGAGACAGCATGTGGAGGGCCTGCTGAGACGTGAGCGTGCCTGGACGCCAAGGAGCCACTCTGATAAGCTGTAGGGAGGGTTCTGCAGCAGGAGATTCCTGGCACACACCTGAGCCGCCTGAGCTGAGATTGAGGGAGAAGAGAGATGAGGAATGTGGAGTTTGACTCACCAGCCGTGTATTGTCATGGAGATGCTTCCAAGGCGATTGTGTTTTCAGGTCAGAAAGAACCACACATTTTACCTCCTTCACTTTTAGCAAGCTTTCCCTCCCTCCTTCACACTTCCCTGTGGGCACAGGAGACTCCCTCCCTTTCTGTTCTCACTGTGTAGACACCGAGGGCGGCCTGGGATGGGAGGAAGTGCACCTCTACACCTTCTAAAGGAGGGAAACGTGTAACTTTCTTCCTTAGCGGGAATGCTAAAGGTCCACCTGTGAGAGAGAGTGACACAGGGGCCAGTTCTGATCATACGCAAGGAAACGCTTCAGTACAGCAGAGGAAATAAATGGGAGTTTGGAAAGGCTGGAAGTTCACGGTTGACATCTAAGTATAAACACAGATCTCCGGTTGCTTTTCATTCTTCCCTTAAACAACCATGGTGACTTCTATGATGCTTGAGCTTATTAAAGCTTCAAGATCCTATAAAGCAGAGGCAGTGAGGATTTAGGGCCTCTTATAGCACTACCAGTTAATGTCTTACCCTCGTCTGAAAGAGGACATTTTTACATCCTAAAATATGCAAGGGAGGTCCTGAGAAGGCAGAGTGACCAGTTGGCTGAGATGAAAGAATAGACATAACTAGGGTGGCAGAGCTGTGCTGGGAGCCACGTGACCAGGGTGGCGGAGCTGTGGCAGGAATCATGTGACTAGGGTGGTGGAGCTTTGTTGAGAATCACGTGACCAGGGTGGTGAGCTGTGCTGGGAACCACGTGATGAGGGTGGTGAGCTGTGCTTCGAGCCCCATGAATAGGGATTTCACTTAGGAAGACACAACTAGTCAAAAGCTATAAAACATTGGCTTCTTAAAAAAAAATGCCTTTTTCTACTTCTCCCACTGAGAAGCTATTTGCTTTTTGACTTGGGCTTCCCTTCTCCTCATATGCTAAAATTTAATGCCTTGTATGAAGCTCAGGAGAAACCTGGTTACCAGTGTTCCAGAATTTCCCTATGTCCATCCCCAGTTCTCTGCCTGACTATCTGTGAATTCTGCTTAAAGGAAACTGTGGTAATAAAGTCAACGCAGGAAGAAAAGGACTAAGGTGACCGCCAGGTCTGCTGGCAATATATAGTGTGGCAGCAGCTGCAAGGCCAGCCTGGGGCTCACCTTGGACAGTTATTACACTAAGTCAAACCATGCTAAAGACACGTGCATGTTTTTCCTATTAAATTGACTGATTTCACAAAATTTATTTTTCCAACAAATGGACTAGACACTTGTGTGTATTGATACTGCATATGTGACATCCTCACCTGTTTATATTTATAATGCATTAAAAGGCATGTTTTCCAAGAATATTTAAAACCACGGGGAAATGCTCACAACATATTATGAGGGAACAAAGTAAAAACAAAACTCTATGTACAATACTATCCTACATCTGTAAAGAGGTATATAAAAACATTTATATATCAAAATGCCAACAGTGGTGACATCAGGCTGAAATTTTCCAGTGATCACCTATCACTTGTGTAAAGAGAAAAGAATCAAAAAATGATCTTGTCTAATTTTAAGGAGCTTAAAAGCAAATTATGGCATTCAACTTTCTGAAGTTCTGCTTATAAAATGTCTACTAGTTCACTACATAACAGCGTCGTGTTATGAACTTACTAAAGCATAAAGTCCTGCTTATGTTTAACATTCAAAAAATTCATTGTAACACATCCAGGTGTGAGATCACCTGCACAGAAATACAAGAGTGAATTGAAAAAATTATTAGATAATTTTAAACATGTAAAAATAAGATTCTCCTCTTAGCTTTATTCAGAATGAGAAATTTCAGAAAGGATTCACAAATAAGAAACTGCTTGGTTTATCAAGAAAGAAAAAGGCCAATGTAAGAACATCAGCTTGTTCGATCTGTTAGACCAAATGCACGTCGATTCTATAAAATCACAAGTGCCGTTTATCTATAAGACAGATCACACCATGATATTTAAAAGTTAATTTTTTCCTGAGGATGTTCCAGTTTTTCTATGAATGAGAAGTAGGAATTATTCCTCTTCTTTAACAAATCTTCCAGGAGCCATAACCTGCCTGACCCCTTTTGTGGAAAATGGCTTTATCTTCCGGCTGTGGAGTCTACATATGAAAATGTGACCTTCCCTTGGTGAATAAAACCTCATTCCGATGGGTGCACACTCTTACTCCCATTCTGAAATACGTTTGCATACAAATGTGTATATGGAGGAGAAGGCTGCTGAGGCTTTCTCCCTTGTTGCTCTCCCTGGGATTGGTGACATGGTTTCTGGGCTGAGTCTCTCAGAGGGACTCAGACTCTCCAGGACGCCTGCATCCCCTGTGAATTCACTGCCCACGCACAAAGGGGTCCCTACCATGCTCTCACCTTACCATGGAAAACAGGGATAATGTGGCAGAGTCTGCAGTTTCTGGAATCCTTTAGAGTTGCCTGTAATTTACAGATCCGACATTTGCACGTGGCTGTGCCTTCCTTGCTCATGTTACGTAAGCACAGATTCAGATGTAGCAAATTCAGAGGCTGGGGTGTGGGTCAGGCACCCTGTATCAAGGTCCTGGCCTGCTCACTCACCCAGAGACCCCCTGGAAGTGGAGTGCTGACCACATGAGGCTAGGCCTGAGAAACAGGGGTCTTGTAAGTCTCTTAAAGAAGTAACAATTGAAAGTTTTTATTTTGATTCATCTCCATCTTCTGGTTACAGAACTGTTAAAGAAGCGATGGAAATCACCTTACCTTTTGAGTTACAAAGTACTCTATTGTAATGAATCCGGGAACAGTATTTGCTATAGTGGTATTTTCAAATTAGAGATGTGTGACCGCCTTGGGATACATTTCTGTAACAGCCAAAGAGCCCATAATAGATGACTTATATTGGGATAGGAAATAAATGCACTTCCCCCAGCCCCCAAACCCTGCCTCCTGTGCAGATTTCTAGCTTGAAGTAAGGAACACACTGCAGTGGCCTCCTCTCCTGTGGCTTGCAAGATTTCTGCCAGTTTACTCTGTGCATCAGGCCAAAACTCATGCGTAGTTGGTTGCCATGGGGAATCTGACTTCTAGTGTCCCCAGCACATCATGAACACCTGGAAGGCTACACCTTAAGGACAGGTGCAGCGCCTGCCTGTTCAGTGCACGTCCCACAGAGCACTCGGTGCTGCCAGAGACCAGCAGCATGGTTCTTGCCTGGGCCCCGCCCCCACTCTGGACCTCCCAGCTCACAGCCTTCCAGGTTCTCCTCCACGGGTCTGGGCTGGCCTTGGGGATGTTTGGTCAGTGCACCTGCCCCTAATCTTCTGGTTTCCATTTCTTGGTGGATGAAGGCAGAATAATACTGTTCCATTAAAGGTAAATTCTAATGAATGGGCTTGTCTCCTGCTCTGCCCCACCCCAGTCACCCCCTTCCCCTTTTCTGGCCAGGCCCCAGCTTCAAGAAGGATGGAGCTTATAGCAAAAGAAGAAAAAAGTTCTGCCAGTTGGTGAAAGGTCAGCCACCTGTCTAAACACAATGTTTTCCACCAATGCTTCCAGTTCCCTTGGGAGGAGCCCCTCCCTGGCACAGGGGAAATGGCACCCTGGCGTTGGGGGTGGGGAGGTGCTGGCCCTGGAGAGGAGGTGTTGGCCTTGAAGTGTGGCCTCCCAGGCTCACGCCCTGCTGGCAGAATAAATAAGAAGGGGCATTGTTTAGGGGGACAAATATGGCCCAGCTGGAGGTCCGCCTGGGGGAGGAGTCCCATGGCCTTTTATCCAGGGTGGGATGGAAGACTTGAAACTGAAGCAGAGACTATGAGGACAGGAAACCTGAATCGGATACTCTTTGGCAAGGGTAAAGATCGTCTTCACATTCCTGTCCTGATAGGCTCTTTGTCCATCTGTTCAATTCCACTTCTTCATGTTTTTGATCAACATTCATGAATGGTGCTAGATGCAGGGAAAAAAGAACACCATCTATCCTCAGAGAGCTCACACTCTGCCTCCCCGGCTTAACAGGCCTCAGGCTGCTCCACCTGTTCTTCTTGCCACGTGATGTGATTCCCAAATGCTGGTGAGCAGGTGCAGTGGGCACTGCTCTCACTGACACCTGTGAGCTGGACACTGGATACTCCAAGTCTCAGGGAGCTTGGACTGGAGGACTGCAGAGACACTCCAGCCAGCACCCTCACTTTCAGGTCAGGATACTGAAGCCCAGATCTAGCGAGAGCGCATAGAAAGTCCACAGCAGGGTGCCATTACCTCTCCCTGCCCCCGGAGTCCCTGCCCAGGGCTTCTTGTCTACACCAGGTTCGTTCTACTCTTGGGAACCTTTTTCTCTCCTCTCCAACTGGCCATGCTGTGGGCGAAGGATTTTACCCAAATACGAACACAGAGGAAGTATTCATTTAAACACTTTTTATTGAAACCACTATCCATAACATATTTTTGGAAGACAGACTTTCCCTTAAATAGCTCAGGAGGTAGTGAATCACCTAGCCCGTGGCTGCTGAATCTCCTGCAGGACCAGGCCAAAAGGAACATGTGCCCTCAGGATAGAGGTTCCCTCTGAAGGCTTTTCCTCCCCAGACCAAACAGGAACTGAATAAGCATCACTGTTTCCTTCTTCCTGAATTATTTCTTTTTTTAAGCAGGACCTGTGGTTCATGGCAAGTTATAGTAATGATTCTTCTATATTATTAATTAGGATCAAAAACAAAACCTTTAACTCTTCCTTTTTCCCCTATTTTGGTCCAGGGCTACTCATTTTTGAAAACAATGTTGACAAATCTGAAGTTCTGCTCAGTCCACTGTATGAGGGAAATACTTTACAAACACTTGGGTTGGAATTTTAAGTGATTTAATGTAATTTTCTTCATTTAATTCTGGGACAGTGGTATGAGATTGGTAAAAGAAGTGGTATAACTTCGATTTTAGGCGCACGCGCACAGAATCTAAATTTTTTAATTTAAAAAAATTTTAAAATCTGAGAGTACTCAATCACTGTCACCCAGCAAACTGGTGGCGACACCTCAGTTAGAACTTAAGGCTTTTGCTGCTGGGTTCCTCACTTTGCTGGTCAGCCAGCTGAATTTATTGGTATCCTCCTGCCATGCCATTCTTCTCCTTTAAAGATTACTACTGCATAGAGCTGATACATCATTATAAAAGTATGATGTCAATATACAATAGGTTAATGAAACGGAGTAGAGACCCAGAAAGTCCCTCATGTGTGAAAGTTTGGTGTGGGGTGAGAGTAGCTTCCAAGATAATAGTAAAAGAATAAACAAGAAAACTTTTAATCTTTGAAGAAAAACCAAAATTAGAGCCCCATGTAATATCATATACACACTCACATACATTCCATATGAATTTTGATTTCTTCAGAGTAAAAAGATAAGCATTTCTTTGTAATGAATTGGAATCCAAATCAGAGGAGTGGAAGAATAGATAATTTCAGGGCAGGAAGTCCTCTGGAAGCATAATAGCAAACAAGGACACCACCAAGTGAAGGAGCAATATATTTTATTACATGGAATATCAAATTTCTCTAATCTGTTAAGAATACAGTAAGAGGTCAGCGCCTGTGGCTCAAAGGAGTAGAGTGCCAGCCCCATATACTGGAGGTGGTAGGTTAGAACCCGGCCCTGGCCAAAAACTGCAAAAAAAAAAAAAGAATAGAGGAAGAATGTCTTACCACAACAAATAAATAAGCAAGAAGATGGTTATGTTAATCAGTTAGATGTAAGCATTCCACATTGTATATCAAATCAGCACATTGTGCTCCATAAATGCTTTAATGTACACAGTTACGATTTAATAAAGAAAACAAGAAATTGACATTAGTACCTTTTAAAAAGATAAAAAATAAATAAACTCACAAAAAAAGAAATATCAAATTTGAAAATACACACACAAACGTACCACAATATACTTGCCAGAGAAAAGGCTATGTGAAGGAATTATATAAATAAATAAAGATAAATGCACTGACATAATAGATCAACAGAAAATTTGTTAAAATATGAATAGGCAGCTCACTGAAGGAGAGATACAAATGGGTGGTAAATAAAGAATTATTTTAACCTCATTTGTAATCAAATTAAAATTTTAATAATTTCAACAAATGTTTCAGATTATATAACACACATCTTCAACACTTAACCCTATGAAATTGGTCAACATCTTTCTTTTTAATATATACATCCAGCACTTAGTGAAAGTGCAGAAAAGGAGAACTCATGCCAGTTCAAGGGGATATCAGTTGGAATAATTATTCTAAGGGGAGTTCGACAATAAATACAAGACCCTTAAAATTGCATTCTGGGACCAGGCACGGTGGTGGCTCCAGCCTGTAATCCCAGTACTTTAGGAAGCTAAGGTGGGAGGATTCCTTGGAGGTGGGAGGATTCCTTGAAGTCAGGAATTTGAAGCCAGCCTACGAAAGAGTGAAATCTTGTCCTTAGAAAAACCAGAAAAATAAGCTAGGTGTGGTGGCCCTGGTGTCTGTAGTCCTAGCCACCCTGGAGAGTGAGGCAGGAGGACATCTTGAGCCCAGGAATTTGAGGCTGCTATGAGTCATGATGATGCACTTTACTTACTTAGAGTGACAGAATGAGACCATATCACAAAAACAAACAAACAACAGGTGTCCTTGTCTGGGTGCAGCAGCTTATGCCTGGGACCCTAGTACTTTGGGAGTCCAAAGCTGGGGGATTGTTTGAGGACAGGAGTTTGAGATTAGCCTAGACCTCATAGAAAGACCCTGTCACTACCAAAAAAAAAAAAAAAAAAAAAAAATCAGCTGGATGTGGTGGCATACACTTGTAATCTCAGCTACTTTTGGAGGTTAAGGCAGGTGGATTACTTGAGCCCAGGAATTCAAGGTTGCAGTGAGCTGTGATTGGTGCCTCTGAATACCAGCCTGGGTGACCTTGTTTCATAAAATAAAATAAATAAGATAAATTAAATTAAATTAAATTAAATCATTGTGTATGATGTAGGATATATAATATGAGGTTATCAGACTATCCTAAGGATAATAATAGGATTTCAGGAAAATATATTTTAGTCACTGTAGCACCACATATGATTGGAAAAAGAGGGAGGACAGTCTAAGTCTCCAGGAGTTTAAAAGGCTGCACCAACCTGGAGTATGGACACGGGGTTGGACTGATGTGAAGATGATACAGATTACGTAGGAAATACACACATTTAACAATGGCAACGATCTGTAATGCATTGCTAAGGGAGAACTCACCAAAAAGCAGAGTTGTTTATCCAACTCATTGAGCACTGGCCTTAATTATGTAAGTAATAATAAGCATGTGCATCTATGCAGAAAATACAGAAAAGACATAAAGATAATAACAAAAATTACTTTCAAATGTGGAAACTTACAAACTTATAATGAAAATCTCCATCATCTCTTCACTGTTCACTGTGATAAATGTGTGGTTCTCTGGAAATCAGAAAGTAATAATGAAGTCGTAACGTCACATGCTTTAACATGTCACGCTTTTGAAAAGACGCCATGCTCTTTCAACACATCATACCTTTTTCCCCCAAGTTATGACATGCTTTGCTTTTTATTTTGCAAACCCCCTTCCCATAAGAGCCTAATAATGATACAATGGGATGGCTAAATAGTTCCAGCTACCTTTTCACTCCCTCCTGTGGTTAGACGCAGCCGTGATGGCCCGTCGCCTGCTCTGAGTTAACATTCATGTCTTGGGTGTGCTCCTCGGGGCTGATGCATTGCCCTCTGAAAGCTAACCTCTGTACAAGATAGTCCTGGCCGTCAGATGTTGTGGCTTTATTGACATATAATTCACATGCCATAGTCTTTCCCACTCACGGTGTCCAGCCTGTTGTTCTTAGTACATTCAGCCTTGTGCAACCACTCCACAGTCTAAGTGTGGAGAATTTCAGTCACCCCCAGTAGTAACTCCCTACTCTTCAGCATTCACTTTCCATTACCACCTTGGCCCTGGCCCTTGATTGGCTGCTGTGGACGTGTCCATAGAAAGACATCAAGCCGAACGTGGCCTCTTGTCACTGAGCCTTCTCTTTGAACACGTTATCCTGGAGCCAGCTGTGTCCCAGTACGTGTCTGTACCTCGGCAAGTAACATGCCCCTGGACGGGCCTGACACCTTTTCTTTATTGGTTCATCAGTCTGTCAATACGGGAGCGGTTTCTCCTTCCTGGCTTCACTCTCAGTGCTGTCAGATGGCGCTCTGTGAAGCCCAGGGAACAGGAGAGGGAGATTTTGTGCTTGCGGGCGTGACGCACACAGTGGTGTATTTGGGGAGCAGGGCTGCTGCTGGTTTGTGCAGGTGCCCCATTGCGCACACCCTGCCCTTCCCCTCACTTGGGCACTCAGACCCGGTCCTTTGGCCACGTCTCCTTTGTTTCTTCTGTTCTTTGGGGTGATTGAGCAACAGAACTCTCAGCGCTGTGGACGTGAACACACTCTCAACTTCAGGAGAGCAGAGAAGGACAGGCTGAGCGCTGGGGCTGCTTACTTGGCCACACGCCTCACTCTCTTTCACTCCACGCTCCACAGGCCAAGCAGTGCTCTGAATTCATTTGTATGTGAACTCAGGACACTGAAGGAAGAGCCTCCCAAGTCTTACCTCCTCAAATACGGAGGATGGCAAAAAAAAGTATACACATTTTGAGAAACAAAAACCTGTATTAAAATTGTAATACTCAATACACACCTTTAACAGAAGAGGGATATCAGCCACGTTTGACTTCTGCAATTATAAGAGGTGCTCGAAGTGGTCCCATCAGCGTCCCGACACTTCTATTAAAGCAAACTCCTGCCTGAGCACCGCGGTCGGCCCTGTGTACGTCACACACAGCACCAGGCGTCTCGTCCATGAGAGCACATGCCGTTAGTTGGTGTTGGAGGCTCTGCTGCATACTTAGCTTTGGTGCTGAACAAGTATTTGAGGCTGGTTGGAATAAATCTAAAGAAACAAAGGCAAATTTTGAGTTGGATGCTATTTAATAATTCTCCTAGGTATCTATAAACCTCGTGAGTCCTTTGTCACATACAGCTCAGTATTCGTTTCTCGGGGTGGAGGTCCTGCCTCCCACTCACGTCTGATGGTCATTGCCCTGCATGGCGTCCTTGAATTCCACACACCTCTTCAGTCTGGTCTGGTGCCCCTTCTGTGACAACCATGCCTCTGCATCCTCTGTGACTGCATGCCTGACACATGTTAATCTCACTGCCATCTTTAGAGTGATCATCATACTACTCATTGCCACCATAATTCCATTCAATTTTGAAAAGTATGGGTAGATAATGTCGTTTAAAATGTGTATACGTTTTTTTGGCATCTGGTGTTCAACCTCCCCTCCATACTCCCACAGACAGAGGCTGTTGTTTTTATCCCCTCTCACTGGGGATGACGTGTCGGTCTCCCTTCAAACACTCTGGGAAACCTGACCTCTGCTTTAGGAACAATGAAGTAATTTCTCCTTATCTGTTAACACAATTCCCATTTAGCCTCAAAAAAGCTGCATAACTTTGAGCCAAGAAGTTGCTAAGTATGCTCACATAACTTGTGACTTAGACACAAACTGTACTCACATATGAAGTACCCATGGGGTTTTCTGTCAAAGTTTTGCATTATTCTATGCAGATTTAATGAATATTTATTTGAAAAATAAACATTTTGTGGCCTATATAGGTAAATACATAAATATGCCTTACAATAATATTCTTTGATTTTTCTAATTCAAACCCTTTGTGTCTACCAAATATTTTCCCCTTTCTTTGATTTTACTCAGAATATTTTTCTGCTCTATGGTGGGCAAATTTTCTATAATATAGGCAGTCCCCAAGTTACAAACATCGGACAGACGTGCCACTCGCACTTATGAATGGAGGCTTTGACAGGTGATCGGTGTTCCAGCCTACATACAGATTCAACTTAAGAACGAACCTCGTGTGTAACCCAGAGCCTGCCTGCAGCTCAGATTGAAAACAAGTGCCTAATCGGCCTCTCCCTACTGTATTCACACTATCAGCTTCCCTCCAGGAGAGGGGGAATCTCATTTTGTGCCTTCATTTTCCACACTGAGCATCCGAGTAGGAGAAAATGCAGGTAAAGTATCAGTAGAGACCCTGCAATTGTCTCAGAATATTTTTCTGCACACTGAGAAGCCTCCATTATGAACACAAGTCTAAAGTCGCTTCAGCACCGTGATCAATGTTGACTTAGCCTGGGAAAAAACTAATTTAAAATGTTGTGAGAAATGCGAAGGAGGTTGATTTAAACAGCGAGGGGGTTTATCCTCTGCAACGCCAGCTTCCCGTGGAGTGTTACACTTCTTCGCATCAACAGCATTTCTAGAAGCCCTAAAGTGATAGTCTCACTCCCCTTCCCCAGTGATGGGCCCGGGTTTGGTGAAGGAACCCCCGCCTGAGGGGCTCACGCTCACGTTCACAGCATTTCCTGTTTTATGTGACTTCCTATTTGTGTAGTGTTCCTTTTTTTTTTTTTTTTAATTTTTAGATAACTAAGGCTAAAACTAAATAGGCTATTCTAATTCGTGGTGATTGCCTAAAATTCATGAGGTAGGATTTCATTTTTTTTAATCTTTTTTATTCACCAGCTCCTCGCACCAGAATTTCATTTTGAAGTTTATCAGAGCAAAATGCTTTCACCGCGCTCTGCACCTGTTTGCTGAGTTCCACAGGCTTTGCCGACAAGTTCTACTTGAGTAAATCGTATTTAGACAACCCTATATTTCATTTAGGCCTTTTACAATGACTGGGCCAAGGTCAGTTTTATATTCTACTGAAATCATAAAGTGACACTTGAGATAAACAGAATGTTTACTCTCTCCATGTGAGCTGAGGCTGATATGTAAATTTATCCTTATTCTTCCATCAAATTTGCATTTACCCTCTTAGCCAAACACTACAGGGTTCCAAATCAAACAGCTTTAATGATGGTCAACCCTTTATGACCGATGGCCATATCAGAGAAAAAGAAACAGCCATTTAGATTAAAATGAAAAGCTCGGCGGAACATAACTCTCCTCTCTAGGTTAGTGGTAATTGGATGAACTTTCCAGACAAGAGGTGTTTTGATGCTTAGCCGCTTAACAGTAATTACCACAGTCTTCCGGCTTTGTGTGGGCCTGTTCTGTGTCCTTTATCTGCCACAAACACACCGCGCTCACCTTTCATCATTTTCTCCCCAGTCAAATCAACTAAGTGCCTCTAAACATATTCTTTATATCAAAAAAGGAAACACTAAGAATGAGGCTATGTGAGGAAGACTCAATCCTCTCCCCAAATGAGTGACTTCTTGGCTAACTCCAGTAAGAAGGTGACATAATAAATCAGAAGTTCTCAACCTGTGCATCACGACCCCTCTGGGGGTCAAACAACACTTTCACAGGGGTTGCCTAAGACCATCCTGCATATCAGATATTTACATTACAATTCATAACAGTAGCAAAATTACAGTTGTGAAGTAGCAACGAAAATAACTTTATGGTTGGGGGTCACCACAACATGAGGAACTGTATTAAAGGGTCGAGGCATTAGGAAGGTTGAGAACCACTGTAGTAAAGAATGACAGTGCCCAACATGGAAAGTTACATTCAAAGCTCCAGGCCTTGTAGACGTTTGTCTGACTACGAGATTATTTATTCTATTTGCAGTTTGTAGCTAGCTCTACAGACGGGGATTGCCTCCCCGCACCAGCCCCCAGCCAGGGCAGAGAGGTGTGCCACTCTGCTACTCTGGGGTGAGCATCTCTTAGGGAAGAAGCTGAGAGTATCCAAATAGCCTCAGGCTCCACTGGAAGCCGCTACCAGAAGCTTAATTCTCTCTGATGCAGTTAAACAGGGGGAGCCTCTGAGAATGGGAGGGATAAAATTAGTACCTGTGTTTGCTTTCCATTCTTTTTGAACAAAGGGAGCTATTTCTGTGTTATGAGTTTGCAGAACACAGAGGGGATTAAGCAATGGGACCACACAACTCATTCCTTCTGGGCTGGGGGCTGGGTTGAAACTCAGCCCCAAGAAGAGTGAGAGCCCATGGGTTTCACCCCTCCTTGCTCGGGAGGAGCGGCTCACAGCCTTCTCGTGCTCCGTTTCGTTTTGGCACTAAATGCAATGTTATAGCAAGTTCAAAGCAAAGGGTCTCAGAGACAGCCCTCACAAAGGAGAGAAAAGAGGCATTCTCTCGGGGGCTCCCAGATTCTGCTTCCTGTAAGGAATAAAAAATGAAGACTGCTGGCGCTGAGCCTTGCTAGGTTACTGAAGATCTCCCACTTGGAATGTCAGACACATCAGTAAACGACTTGATCCTGCAGCAGAACTAACATAATTCACGCCATTGATACAACAAGGCGAGAGTCTCTACCCAACTTCAGCGCTTGTCTATGAAGAAGACCACGAAGAAAAAGAAAGAAAGAAAAAGAGAAAGCAAAGAGGCGAGGGGGTGTGGGGAAAGGCGGAGGACACAGTTTCCTTTTCAGGGTGGCTGTCAAATGGCGATCTAATTGTGGCCGGGCTGCAGGAGAGCAGATAGCTTTTCTGAAGCCCACAAGTATTTCTGCCATTCACCAGGCCGAAGGATGCCACACACAGTCTGTTTGTTCAACATAAGCAAACAGATTGTAAACTGGCTGATAATTTTCGTACTGACAATGTCATTTACAGCTGTCAGCCTTTCGTCTGTCTTGTTTGCTTTATTCAAATATGAACCAAGTGGACCTCCCTTCCAGCGCTTTCTTCTGCATTAAAATCACATCCATTCCCTTCCAAGCTGTCTTATCTAAAATTCATTGGAGGCCAATCAGTTGGCTGAATGCTTTGTTGTTTCCATGGAGGCAAGAAGTCTAGTGTGGACTTTCGGGGATTAGGAAGTTCCAGGTTTACAGCCCTGGAGTGCTCGCTCCTTTCAGCTGGCTTCTTTTGATTGCACAGAGGCAGGAAATTTAAATACAATTTTGTGTCTGAGCGGGGAAACAGTGCTTTTAAAACGTAATCATCCTAGGTGGTGGCTCTGACTCCCAGTGCCTGGCCTTACCTCTTCTGGTTTAGTCCTTGGAATGTGCCACCGTCCTCTGCCCGGTCAGGACAGCCCTGCAGCAGGAGGCTCTGCTCTGCTGCTGTCTGCTCCAGGCAGCCTGGTTTTGATGCCACGGCCTGCTGGGTGTTGCCCACAAATCTTGAAGCTTCGTCTATTGTTAGTGGAGATCGTAGTACTTGCCATTAATAATTCACATGGCACTGGCTGTCTAGGTGGGCAGGCAGCTGCAGATACACTCAGAGGGTGCAAGCTCATTCTCCTTAAAAACACATAGCAGCTGCCGCCCACTACACACCTCCCTGCATCTGGCTCCAGCCAACGGGCACCAGGAGCTTTCCAGGATGCCCTCACCTCTGCCTCTGCCTCACCTTTTTTTTTGCATTTTTATGCTGGGGCTGGGTTTGAACCTTCCACCTCTGGCAAATGGGGCTGGCGCCCTATTCCTTTGAGCCACAGGTGCCGCTCTCTCTGCCTCACCTTTTAAGGGCAGCCTTAGCCCAGGGTCGCTGGTTGTGGGGGAAGGTTGTGTCTTGCTATCTTTTTGAGAAAAGAGTGTACTTTTGGAAATCTGGGATTCCTGCTCTCTCATTCCAGCAAGGAAGACCCTCAGTGTCACTGCCACGTGTTGTGAAATTCATCACCCAAGTCAGAATATTTAAAATGCACCGTTGCTGCCAGCCATGCTCTGGTTGGCTTCATGACTGCAGCAAATTGTTTTAACTCATGTTCTCAGTCCTTAAAATGGCATCCTGGTAATCATTCTCCAGTAAATGACTACTAAGAATAAGTTAGACATAACGCAAATTGGTGAATATCTAGGAGAATTATTGAATTGCATCCCAACTCAAAATTGCCATTGTTTCTTTAGATGGACTGCGACCAGCCCTCAAATATTTGTTCACTACCAAAGCTAAGTTACTAAGTTTAAGACAGGTGTGCAAATGAATAACTCCCGTGAAGTATTTGACAAGAGTTTGATGTGTTGTCTAATTTCTTGCTAGGTGGAATTTGGTAGAGAATAAAAATGATTAAAGTTTTGGAGGAAAGAGGTTGCAGAAGAGCTGTGGGGATCCTTATTCTGTCTATTCAGTAAATATAAGAAGTTACGATGTGTGGGGAGGCTGGTAATTTTTGTATTATTTACTGTTTTGTGAACTAATTTGTTGTATGATCTGGTACATAGAACTGTCTCTAATACAGAATTTCATTAGCAGTCTGTGGTCCTGTGGTTATCATGTCTCTGGCAATCTTGGAAGGCCATTTCGCTGATTGCTGCTGTGGCCTTGGTTCCTGTGTCTTCAGAGAAGCCCTTGTTACTGAGAGAGAAAACATTTGTCTTTGCTTCGTGTCTTTAAGAGTTGAATTCAACTCTGGGAAATATGTAGCTGTCAATATCCTGTTATTTTAAATACTTTAAAAATTATTATCATTTATAACACTGCTAATGAAAATAAAACTGATTTATGTATTAAATTTCCCGCGTAGTTTAGATGCTACAGTCAACCAATCACTGAGGTATTTACCTGGCCCCATTCCTGCCATATTAAAAAGCACAATTATGCACCTTTTGTGTTCAATTCCAAGAAGCAAAAGTCTCTGAGTCCTGAAATCTTAGTTGGTGGCTAAAACCGACATAAACAGAGCTGAGAACAGACACATTCTTGGTTTATTCTGCATGAATTTGCTACAGAAATATTTGTGTTTGATTATGGGATTGCCCACCTAGACCTCACTGGGTTATGTTATTAAACACATGGAATATTCTTCCTCTTACCTTTTAAAATTCTTAAATTGCTGAATTCTGAAATGCATTTGTACCCAAGGGGCACCGTCGTGCACACCTGCCCAGGTATGTTTCCTGGGGACTGTGGAAAGCAGGTTAACTCTCACGCAAACCACGAGGATAAAAATATATAGCTGCAAACAGAAAAAAGAGGAAAACTGTGATCAGACAGGCACACGTTACCCTGCTTACATATAAGAATATAGAGAGGACTTTAAAAAGTAAGTTGTTGCTATACTGGTCGATGTGGCCAGAGAGCTCTCAGCGCTGATTTGGTGTCTGACGCGCCACAGGAGGAGAGAGACAAAGGGAAGAGCAGGGAAGGAAGCAGCTCATTAGGAACAGGAGCAACCTGGAACAACCTGAAGCAACCAGGCACGGGACTGTTGTACAGTGACAGCGACTCTTTTACAAGTTGAAGTTAAATTACACTTTAATTTTAGTTACCCTTTTAATTTTGCTATCTCTAAAAGTCAGCAAAACCTCGAACGGAGCACCAAAGAAAGCGAAGCAGTCACAGAGAAAAGGAGGATCCAGTTTGATGTTTCTGCTCCTCTCCCCTTCAGGTGGCTGGAGCTGAAGTGAGGAAACAGAAATGCAACAAGAAGGGAAATCAGATTACACAGAAGAACAAAGAGAAATGGATGAAGGAGAAAAGAGAGGAGAGAAGCAATCATACCTGTAAACCATGCTTAAGAGTAACTTACTGAACACACCCAACTGCAGGGTCCTGGGCACATTTTTTAATCTGTGTATGCCTCAGTTTATTCATCTATAAAATGGGAACAAAGCAGAACCCATCTCACTGGATTGCCACAAAGCATAGAGTCCAAAGTAAGCCTGGTCCCTAGTAAGCCTGGGATGCACTCCGCAGACATTGGCCCATGTTGACTTTTGGGATGCTTATTGCTGCTATTTCTGCCATGTGATGGGGCTGGGGTGCTAAGACCCTCACAGCACTATACCTTTTTTCCTCGTCAATGCTCTGAGGCAGATACTAACAGTATTCCCATTTTACAGATGGGAAAATGATGGCTGAGAAAGCTTAACTAACACAAGACAACTTTGTAGGCCTTGCCTAGAATAAGAACACATCTAGAATTACAGTGATGAAAGATGAAGGTTTCAGGGAGGCCCAAGCAAAAATAACCACAATTACCTTTGACTTGGTAGCCCCAGGAGCTATGGAGAAGCCGCAGGTGGGCAGGTAAGCTGGGCAGGCCCTCTTCGTTCTCCTGTGCTAAGCAATCCCCCATGGGACTCTGCTAGATGAGTGATGCAGCGGTTCCCTCTCATCCTCGGGGGGACCCCAAGACCCCCCCAGGGGTGCTGAAACCACAGACAGCACTGAACCCCACTATACACTGTGATTTTTCTGTCTGATAACTAAGTCAGCTACTAAGTGGCTAAAGGGTGGTAACCTTCACAGCACGCAGGCATGGACAAAGGGATGGGTCACGTCCTGGGCAGATGAAGTGGAACAGGGCAGAATTTCATCTGCTGCTCAGAAAGGTGCACAATTTAAAACTCGCAAATTATTTAGTTCTGGAATTTTCCATTTAATATTTTCAGACCATGGTTGACTGTGGGTGATTGAAATGGTAAAAAGTGAAATCATGGCTAGCAGGAGACTGTGGTTGCGCCTAACAAATGGCTCTCTGGAGAGAAGTGGTGTGTGTGTGGGCTCGTGTGTGTGTTCACGTGTTTGTTATAGATGCCTAGAAGAAAACAAGGGGAGGGCCCTTGGCATTGGCTTTGGCGATGATTACTTTGGATTTGACACCAAAAGCACTGACAATAAAAGCGAAAAATAAACAAGTGGAACGACACCAAACGGAGATGCTCCCGCGCTGCAAAGGAAACGGTGCAATGAAGAGATGACCAATGGCATGGGAGGAGATAACTGTGGATTAACATCCAAAAGGTACAAGGGACAATTTAATAGCAAAACTCAATAACCTGATTTAAACAAGCAACAACAAAAAGAAACGAGCCAGGGACCTGAATAGATATTTTTCCAAAGAAGATATAAAAAGCCAACAGGTTTACAAAAAGGGGCTCAACATCATTAACCATTAGAGAAATGAAAACCCAAACCACGACGAGTTACCCCCTCACATCCCTTAGGGTGGCTATTATCAAAAAGAGCAGAAATAGCAAGTGCTGGTGAGGGTGTGGGGAAAAGGGGACGCCTGTGCACTGCTGGTGGGAAAATGGATTGTATGGCATCACGAAAACAGTGTGGAGGTTCCTTGCAAAATTAAAAAAGGAATTACTCATGATCTGGGACTCCCACTTCTGGGAATATATCTGGAGGAAATGAAATCAGAATCACAGGGACACAGCTGCCTCTGCACACGCACTGTAGCGTCATTCACAGTGAACGATGGAGGCAGCCTGAGTGTCCACTGACAGCAGACAGGGGATGGAGAGCCCGGTGTGTTCTGTGTGTGTGTAGAGAGAGAGTGAGAGGGAATAGTATTCAGCCATTAAAAGGCGGAAATCCTGCCATTTGTGACATCTGGGTGAACCTGGAGGACATTTGCCAAGTGAGGCCAAACCCAGAAGGCTGATCCTGCCTGACCCATGTGCGCATAGAATCTAAAGTGTGCTGATCCTCAAGAAGTAGATAGTGGAATTATGGTTGCTGGTGGCTGCGAGGTGGGAAAATGGGAGATTTGGTCAAAGGGCACAAACGTTCAGTTATAAGACGAGTGAGTTCTGGAGATGTGATGCACAGCGTGGCGACTGCAGTTAATAAGAATATATAGTTTACTGAAATTTGATGAGAGCAGAGTGTAAGTGTCCTCACCACATACACACACACACACAGATGGTAACCACGGGTGGTGATGCACATGTCAGTTAATCTGACCGTGGGAATCCTTACGCAATACACCTTAAATAATTGTAAATTGTATGTCTGATAAGGGGTATCAAATCATCACACTACACACCTTAAAATATAACATATGTAAGATTTTGATAAAGTTTTATATTCTTAATCAACATATGGTTGTGAATTTTGAAAATCAGACTAGAGATGAATTCTTGATTACTCTAAGATTCAGCAAAGGAGTTGCTCACCCGGAGTGTAGTTCCATCTTGAATGCTGGGGGGTTTTGACGCTAACTAATAAGATGAAAGTGAAACAATTAAAGTGAATAATTAAGCATAAACAATTATGTCATATGAAGGAACTTCCTTTCTTCATCAGTGGCATGAAAGGCTTCGCTGCTGGAGAGTAGTTTTCCAACATAGGGAAACACTGCCCTCAGCGTCTGTGCTTTCGCAATCTAATAGCTGCAAAGGCATCATGCCTTACATTTAACCTGCTATACTAATATTCCATCCCATCTCTTAAGTCGAGATAGTCAGTAAAACAGAAAATCAAGCTTTAATCTGTAGCATTTTCCAGTTTCCATGGTATAAATATTCTCATTACTACTGAATTCAAGATCTCAAAGTCAGGCCCCGGAACACAGATTTGGGAGCTGCAGGAGCGTGTCCCAGTCCATAGGTCTCCTGGAGGAGGGAGCACGTGGACATGGCTTTTAAAGATCATGTAACTTTTTATGGGCAGAAATGAAGAAAGAGGGCATTCTTGGCAAAAGACACACTTAAATCAAGGTAAAAATAAGAAAATCATTTTGACATAGAGAGGCAGGGAAAGGGCCACCAGAGGACATGAAGAAAGACCACATAGGAGCTTGGGAAAGAAATTCAGACTCAGGGCGGCGCCTGTGGCTCAAAGGGGTAGGGTGCTGGTCCTATATGCCAGAGGTGGTGGGTTCGAACCCAGCCCTGGTCAAAAATAAATAAATAAATAAATTCAGACTCACCTTTCAACAGCCTCTAAATGTGTTTCCTATCCAGAGAACTTTCCCATTCTCTCAGTAAAGATTTTATTTTATTTTGTTTTCGTTTGGTGGAAGATAATCTTCATATTTGCATTGTTATGTTTGGTGGATAAGTTGGGAGGAATTACAAAAGTCAGTGGTGGAGGGAACAGACCACACCAGGCTGGTAAGAGAGACACCAGCTCCAACAGGCCTGGATCAGGCCGACCTATGCCCCAACACCCTAAGAGGGGCTGGCACAGAGGAGGTGCTCGGTAAAGAGGGAGGGAGCAAGCTCACACCAGTCAGGCAGCCGTAGGTAAAGTGCAGTGTGCCATATGTGAAAGTTATCGAAAAGCAAATAGCTTGTCTGCTTAAACCAGTTCTGATGGGAAGTTAAAAAGTATTGATTGTATTATAATTCAGAATTTTACAGGAATCATATATGTAGTATTGAAGTAATGTGGATAATTTAAGAGGTTTTTTGTTTCTATTATTTTTTAAATCCAGATCACATTTTGTTTTTAGAGTATTTACAAAATTGCAACATTACCTTCATTTTTGGTCCCTGCTTTTCAAGGAGTTAATAATCTGTAAACAATCTGCATGTATTAGAAGCATTTCTGGAAACTCCTAATTAAGAAATGCTTCTCAGGAGTCCACCTGGGAATAATTTAGGGCTTTATGGAAAAAATTAAATGTTTTCTTTCCTTTAGGTCAAGAGCAGTGGGGAAAAGTTCCTGAACTACAGAATTATCAGTAGTTCAATCCGATACTTGAAGCGTCCTAATAACAGCAAACTTCCTTGTCTGAACACTAACTATGACTAAGCATTAAAGTACTGAGCCCCTGGGTGATAAGTTGGCAGTGTCTAGGAGTGACCATTGTCCATACAGGCCCCAGTTAATCATTACGGGCCTCTCTGCTAATCAGGCAGTGTGGCTGACCACAGGGGCGGGGGAGGATTGGTGGCGTTCTACCTAATACTTGGCAGGAATGGAGCCCAACTGGTTTTGTTCTGAAGCTGCTAAAAGATAGCCCCCCAGCCTTGCCCTTATCGCTTTTTATTCATCTGCTTCTTTTAAATTGATGAGATGATGATTTGGTTGTGGTGACCGTTTCCAGGCCTGTGGGAGCTAAGCCAGAGTCCAAGTCTGGCCGAGGGGTGGGGAGGGCTGGGTTGGGAGATGTCTGGTTTCATGACGTGATGCAATGGTTTAATTTGCTGAGTCACAGTTCCTAATTTTCCTGGAATCCTGGAAACATGGCCTTGATTACCCCATTTATATTTAGATTCAAGGGCTGAACATTTAAAGATCACCTGTTAGGTAATCCCCTTCCTTACACTGAAATCTCCAAAGCAAAGTGTACCATTTTGTGAAAACTTTTGTCAAAGTTATACACACAGAAAAGTGAACATGGCATAAATGTGCCACCCAGTGACTTTTCCCAAATCAAACATGTTATAACCAGCACCCAGATCAAGAACCAGAACACAACCAGCTCCTCGGAAGCACCAAGCTGCATTCCCTTGCCACCAACCACTTCGCCCTTCCCAGGTCTCCAACTATCCACATAATTAAGTCTGGACTCTAAGTAGATGGGATCATGTGGTATTTCTTCTTTCGGGCCTGGCTTCTTCAACTTCTTGAGATTCAACCACGTTCTGTGCTTAGTTGTAGCTCTTTTTCAATGCTGTGTAATCTGACTTTGTGGACAGGCCACTTTTTATCATTTATACCTTCGGAATATTTGAGACAGGTGTTTACATCACACCCCAACCTATTCAGACTCCCAGTCATTGTTTTGAATCCTCTTTTTATTAAATCCAATTATTCTAATGAATTTCTAGTGATTCATCACTTCATCCTCCTTCCCATCAGAATCCTGTCACCGGCACTGCCAAGAACACGGAACTGAACAGGCCCCCGTCACCCACACCCTCCACTGCAATCCCCACCCCCACCAGGCCCCGCAGTCGGCCCCGGCTTGGCCCTTTGCAGCATTCTGTTTTTCATGCTTTGGAAGAGCGTCCTCTACTTTTCCTTTCTGGAACTGCATCAGCATTTTTCTGTCTGTGCACACTTGGTTCACGAATGTCCTCAGAGGAGAAGTTCTCACTCCATTTGGTTTTCAGAAACTGCTAACCCATTCCTGAGGACCCAGCTCCTGTGACCTGGTCCCAGTTACCATCCCAATGTTGCTTTGTTTCATAGTTGGCTCTATTAGGGTGTGTGGTACCCTTTTGGGGATGGGACACATTTGCAATACAAATGCAAACATTGCCACCTATTTCTTTTCTTTTCTTTTCTTTCTTTTTTTCTTTTTTTGAGACAGAGTCTCACTATGTTGCCCTCAGTAGAGAACCATGGCATCATAGCTCACAGCAAACTCTAATTCTTGGGCTTAAGTGATTCTCTTGCCTCAACCTCCCACGTAGCTGGGACTACAGGCACCTGCCACAATGCCCAGCTATTTTTTTTGTTGCAGTTGTCACTGTTGTCTGGCAGGCCTCGGCTGGATTTGAACCCGCCAGCTCTGGTGTATGTGGCTGGTGCCCTAGCTACTGAGCTATAGGCATCGAGCCCTTAACCTATTTCTTTTACCCTCAAATTAACCTGAAAAAAAAAAAAAGAAACAACAATCCCCCTAACCAAAATCAGCTCTGTAAGGGCCTGGTCCCCACCCCCACGCTGTGCCCGAGCACTGGGCGCTGAGACCCTCAGGACTTCCAGCCCCTGCCTTTTTCTCAGGTGTCTGCTCAGTGGCACAAATCCACATGTCTTACAGCCCATCATCTGGCTCTTTCTTACATTTCCTGGTTGCTCTGTGCCTCTTTTTCAGAACAATGCCTGCGGGACAAAGTACTTTTCAAGCGCTGTGGGTCACATAGCGAAGAGTAGAAAGTTGAGGGTTACTCCGATGACCAGGTGGAGGAGAGGCACGTCTGGGCTTGTTCTCCTCTGAAAGCTGTCACCGTGCTTTCTCGGGATTATTCTCTGGGAAGAGTGAAGAGCACAGTGCAGGTGAGTGGCTGAACATCAACGGCTCACTGTGCTTGGAGCCGGCCCGAGTGAAGAGGAGGAAGGACTGTGGAGGAGGGAAAGCGGCACAGACTCTGCAGCCTCCCTTCTCTGTGTGTGTGCAACAGTCCCTGGTCTGAGAACCCTGTCGTCGGCACAGCACACTTACCTGCTGTCTATCATTCCTAGCACTTAGCATGACAGAAAAACTTCTTCTGACTTGTAAATGTATATAACAAGCCTTAGAGTGGTAGAAAAATTTTATTGCATTGACTTATACATTTAATGATTGGCCTTTTCTGAAATTAATATTGATTACATAAAATCAGGACTGCCCTGAAAAATCTACTCTTGGTCATATTGTTACTGGCTTTAGAGCCAACATCCCTTATTGATTGATTAGGCTTTTCTCCATGACCCTGGGAATAAAGTTTAACAAGAGGGTCCCAGGAAGAAATCAGAGTTTAAGAAGAAATTAGTTAATCTGCTTGAAATCCAGGAATGTTCTAAGAACAATTTCATGCAGAGAAGAGAACAGAGACCCTGAGTCCCAGCTGGAAAGAGGAGAAATCGTCCCGTTATAGCGACGACAGGTCGGCTGTCAGCACAGCCCTTCTCGTGGCATGTGACCTCAAGACTACCACCTTAAAAAAGTAAGTTCTATGAAAGTAAAAGTACTCCAGAGTTGGCTGGGGTGTCTACTGCATTTTAAACAGCTAATTGGTATTCTCCTTGTCCCCTAAAAGACCAGCTTAGAAGCAGTGAAGAACATGAAGCGAAAGGCGGCTGGAAGAAGAACTGGTCTTGAAATGATCCATGTAACGCGTCGTGTCAGCAGCTGGAATGTTGTTGCAGCGTTACTGTCTTGGCCTGCTGACAGCAGGATTTAATGGCCTGGTTGCTCTATGGGTTGACATGGCAACCACGGAAAATGCCATAAATATCTGAGTGTGGACGTGAATGGTGTGTTTGCATTGCGTGTGGTGCATTGTGTGACATGTGGTGGCTGTTGTCCCATCCAGTTGGAAACGTCTGGAATTGACAGCCATTTTTTAGAATCATTTGGGCTAAAACAACTCTCATGACAAACACTTTACCGCAAGTCCAGAGCTGAGCATTTTTGTGTCTATTTGAGAAATTGAATTCAGAGCTTAATGGGCCATAGGGCCTTACCACCGTCTGCCACAGACCGAAAGCCACTTTATATTCCAGTGTTGAGACAATGTGAGATTTTTTTCTGTATTCAACACAGCAGCGAACAATTAGGATATTTATGCTGAATAGAATCTAGTGCGTATCTCCCTAGGTTTACTGAAACTCAAATTCTAGAATTGGAAAGATTTTTGAAATAACTTCTAGTCCAATTATTTTATTTCTGAGACAAAGTAACAAAGATGTGACTTATTCGCTTCATGTTCCACGTTCTCCGAGGAAAGTGATGACATACATATCTCCCTGTGCTTAGCAGATTTGTGTGCATTCAAAGAAATGTGAAACCATGTTTTGAAAGGAAAATTAGAACGGAAAACTGGTTATGTTGTATTGACTGCCAAGCCTCTAATAGCTGCCAGAAAAAGTTAAAAAAAAAAAGATATTTATAAGACCCTTTGTAATCAAAGAAAGCACCTCCTTGATGGATCTTTCTAGCGCCTAAAAATAAAAATTAGGGTAGAATATCAAACAGCACCCTAGGCCCTGGGCTGGGTGATTTCTAAGGTGATGCCTGCTGAGTAGGGACTGGCTTACATGGGATAGGATTTGTGACATGATAGCTTTGGCTCGGTAGGCACAGCAAGGCCAGAGTCTGAAAGCCAGTCTTGCTAAGAAAACTGTCTGTCTTAATGAGTAAACTGTTCAGCTTGTTTATGGCTCTGTCTTCCAGAAACACGTGACCCTGTACCAAGCAGCTTGGTCTTGGCATCAGTTAACACACGGTTTAACACACGGAGGCAGGAAAGAGTTACTAGTTTCAGTATGGCTTAACACCAGGGAAAAAGGTTACGTCAATTTCCGTTTTCAGTGGTGTCGAGCCAGTGATTTACCCTCTCAGGCTCGTGTTACCCCATGCACTCATCCATTCATCCTCCCTTCCACTGATCGTGCTCAGCACGGAGAGCACAGGCAGCGCCCGTCTCACCGTCTCACTGTGGCTCAATGTATAATAGTTTGGACAGTGGTGCAGAAGCAGTGCTCACTCAGTAGAAACTATACTTCAAATTACGAATGTGGACATTTTCCCAGGCTCATAACATAAGGTGTGATACGCTCTTGCAGTGCTGGGTGTGGCTGCAGCTCCCAGTCAGCCCATGATCATGAGGGCAGCAACCAGCGCCCCAAGTGTACTGTGCGGCCAGGTGACTCTACCAGCTGTGGGCATCTCTGTGCATTCCAAGCACACTGCGGGCAGGCAGGCGAGGCTTTGGTGTCCAGGGGTTAGGTGCACTAAATGCATTTTCAACTTACAAAATTTTTAACCCACTGTGTGTTGATCAGCAGAAAACACTGTTATAACTCAGGGCATCTGTCCTGCTGAATGAGCCCCCTTAGCATATAAAGATAAGACCTGATAAGTGCCCTCCAGAAACCTACAGTGTATGGAGCACTCATGCTGCTTTTCATGTGTGACTTCTATGTTATACTCAAATTTCAAGAAGCCAAGACATGCTCAGGTAACCACAGGTGATTTTTATTTATTTATTTATTTTTTGAGACAGAGTCTCACTATGTCACCTTCAGTACAGTGCCGTGATGTCACAGCTCCCAGCAACCTCAAACTCTTGGGCTTAAGCGATTCTCTTGCCTTAGCCTCCCAAGATTTTTATTTTTAACTCAACATTCAATGAAACGGGTGATTATTGTTATTGTAAGTGCTCCCTGAGATCTTAGAAAGCATGAGAAACTATCTCAGCAGCCAAAAGCTAGGCTTCATGAAGACAAATAACTTTTCATTACCATAGTCCGTGCTCTGTAGGTGCTCTCGTGATCCCACAGTTGCTGTGAGGCGAGGGGAGCCATCTCAGTGCTAGAAGGACTAGCAATCAGTCACAGCCCAGTACGGAACACCACGGCTGCTCCAGTTCTAACATCAGGCCCACACGGCCACCAACTCACAGACAGTGCTGCCCTCACTCAGCGCCCGGATCCAGGTGTGTAACTCTGGATGTCTGCAAACTCCCGGCACAGTCAGCTGTGGGTCAGGCAGCAGAACACGGCTCAATGTGTAACATGCAATAAATTACCTGTGGTGACTGCTGTGAGGGCCCCTGGGAGATTATAGACCCCCAAAGACTCATGAACTTCCCATGGTGAACGTATGCCAGGTAACAGAACTATAAAATGTTCAAAAATTTCAATTATTCGCCTTTTGCAAGGATAAAGTCTCAGTAAGCCTTACTTCTGTTAGTTGAAACTCAAATCTTCACAGAGTCAAACTTAGCTCTTTTTCCTAAAATTATTTTATTACTTAAAAAAATCTTTTTCTACTCAAAGCAATCATGGAGATGATCTAAATGAACAGCCAGGAATGATCAGAATTGAAATAGGACCTTCTTTAAAGCTTAGCCTTTTTTTTCTTTCACTTTAATCTTGCTTTTGCAGAAGAAGCAAAATACTGTCAGTGGAGAATAGACAAATTTGTCCCATCTTAATTTGATGGTAAAGAATCGCCTTCCATCATTGACCTTTATTTCTTTGTCTTGGGATCAAATTGTAACAATGGAGCCTGTTTTAACCTGACGTCTGAGAGAAAAGGGTTTAACCTCGTTGAAGGTAACAAACCTCGTCCTTCCCAGGCCCACCAGGTATTGACGTGTTTGGTTTAGAGACCCATTCATCACAGCCCCGTGAGGAGTCATCAGTCACGCTGAGACGGGCCTTCATCTCCCAGACTTCCAATTTACCTTGCTCAAGACTCAGAATTTGCCCTGAAAAGGCAAAGACTTGTCTTTGGTCTTTCACATATAACAAATGCCGTCCTTTTCACCTTTTTGAAGCTGTTGTACTGACACGATGCTTTCTGTGTGAACTGCTCTTGCCTTGTGGAATATTTTTATTCTGGGAGAACAAGTTTTCAGGACACTCTCTCTGACTTCTGTGACTTCTGTGACATCCTGAGTGACCCTGTTATGCAAAAGATAAACATAAATTATGGGTAAAGGGGTCACCAATGAAGTACTCAAATGTAAAGGTGAAATACACTGGAAGCAATGATGCCCCAGGGGCCATGAGTGCACCTGTGTCCTCCCGGCAACTTGGTTCTAGTGCAGTCCCCAGTAAAAGGGACCAGGGCTCCTGGGAGACACACGGACACTCAGCCTGGGCAGAGAACATCCACAAAGAGCCTGTTGTGACTGCAGCTCAGAACCAAATAAAGCACACGGTGATGAGGGGACATCAGTGCTACCCCGGGGCCGACTGCAAGTGCTGCCGCTGGCCAGAGCTGGAGCCAAATGAGCAGCATAAACAACTGCATCAGACCACAACCCAGAATAAAAAATGAATAGCCCTAATTCCACGTTCACATAGAGTAACAGAGTAAATTGTAAAATGAGGTAGGAGAGACAAATATTTCATGCAGAAAAATACCAAATAACTTATGCAGAAAGTCTGGCCTCAAGCAGGTGAAGCACACCTCCCAGCTCCCCACGTCTGGGCTGCACCAGGCGACTTTCCTCCCAAGAATGCAGTGTGAAGAGTGAGAACTGAGCGATTTTACAGCGGAGAAACCTGACCAGCACCTCAGCCTGGCCATCACCCCCCACCCCAGTCATGGCGAGTCATGCTGATACAAGTTGAGCTTCCTTAATTCCAAAATCCCAAATGTGAAATGCCAACATCTGAAAGTTTGTGAATGCTTACATGATAGCACAAATGGAAAATTCTACCCCTGACTTCATGGGGTAAGCCACAGTCAAATGCAGTCGAAACTTTGTTTCATGTAGAACAGTATTAAAAATATTATACAAAATTGCCTTCAGTCTATGTGATTAAGTATGGCTGAAACATGAACAAATCGTGTCTTCAGTCTTGGATCTCATCGCCAAGATACATCATTATGTATATGCACATAGGCCAAAATTTTAAAAAATCTGAAATCTGAAACGTTTCTGGTCCCAAGCATCTCAGGTGAGGGATACTCAAGTTTCAGTACACACCTTTGCTGTGATGTGAGGAGAGTGGCACGGCACCCCTGTGCTCCTCCTCCCCAACCCAAAACACCAGTATAATCCTGAGCAAAATATTAAGCAAATCCAAAATGGGGGGCCATTTGACAAAATACCCAACCAGCAGTCCTCAAAACTGTCAGGGTCATCAAAAAACAAAGTAAGTCTGAGAAAGTGTCACAGCCAAGTGAACCTGAGGAGACTTGACCACTAAACACTGTGTCGAATCCGGATGGGATCCTGAAGCAAAAAATGAAATCTGAATGAAATGTTGACATTAGTTAATAATAATGTATTAATATTGGTACATTAATTGTGATAAATATTACGATATTTAATATCTTTGATATTAATATAAGATATTTAATTTAAGATAAATTTAAGATATTTATAATAGGAAAAAAATGGATGGGGCAATGGGAACTCTCTGTACTATCTTTAAAATTTTTCTGAAATCTAAAACAATGCTAAAAGAAAACCTTTATTTTAAACATATATTGTTTTTTGTTTGTTTTGAAATCTTACTTTTTATTGTAAATTGCATTGATTAGTGCCTCAAACTGCTAATTCAGAACCTAAACTTTTTTTTTCTTAATTATTTTTTATTAAATCATAACTTTGAACATTGATGCATGTATGGGGTTCAGGACTGCTTTCATATACAATGTGAAATGCTTACATTGAACTAAGTAACATGGTACATGTTGCTAAAAATACATTGATAAGAAAGATTTTAAAAAGTCACATCTTATGTTTGACATTTTTCCTAACTTCTGTGGTTCATCACACAATGACCTACTCTAGGAGCAGAGCTCCCAGTTGGGGCTTTAAAGCAATATTGGGACCAGTTGTTCTTTGCTGTTTTGTGTTAACCAGTGCTGGAACCAAGCAAAAATAATTTACCTACTTGCTCTAGAAAAACTTACTTCTCAAAAATAAGACAGTAAGTCATCTAAAACCAGTGCCTTACTTGTCAAGATTTGCTTCAAGGCCCTTGCCCTTCTGGGCATCTCTGTGACTGCAGACATCGAGAGCATCAATGCAAGAAGAACAGTCCCCCTACAATGGTCTCCCCACCGAGGCACAAGGGGGGGCTCCTGTTCCTCCTCTCCAGGAGCCTCCTGCTCACTGACCCGGAGCTGTTAGGGCATAAACTCTGCACAGTCCCGAACTGCTCCCCAACTTGCAAAACCTACCTCAAAAACTACCCTGTCCAGACCCTGACTCTGTCATTCTAGTAGACTACCAAGTTCCCAGCAGGGCCATGTGCTCCCCCACACTGCCAGGGCCTAACAGACTTAGTTTTGTCTCATCAGCAGGTTTTTCTGAGGTTCTTTTAGGATGTGACAGTCAACAGTAGTAAAAGGCTGGGGCAAGAGAACTTAGCCTTGTCTTTTAAAAGTGTCTTGGCATCTTCCATTTTAGCATAATCTCATTTCAGGTAAATGGTTGAAGCAAAATCCACCTCCTGGATGACCAGCGTCTAATCCTCCCACTTCTGCTATGATGGCCACTGCAGTGGGTTGGGCTGAGGTGCTGCAGTGGTGGCTGGAGGCCCTGTGATCTGACCCTCTAGACTCCTGCTGCCTCTGCCATGAGGTAGCCCGGGATTGTGTCTACTGACAACTTCATGGTCAATTCTCCTGTTAAGTCAGCTGAGTAGTCTCCCCTCTTCCCCCACAAGAATTCCCTAAGCTCTGGGTTTAACTGCAAATCTGCTGTGCAACTGAGGTTTAACCCTGGCTAGAAGGTATGCTGCTCAGGCACACGGAGCTGCCCCCCAGACCGGACAAGCTGGTACCTGCAATGGCCTTCCACACTGCACAGTGGCCTTATACACCACACAGCGGCCTTCTACACCACATAATGGCCTTCTACATCTCACAGCGGCCTTCCACACCGCACAGCGGCCTTCCTCACCGCACAGCAGCCTTCTACACCGCACAGCGGCCTTCCTCACCGCACAGTGGGTTTCAAGAACCGGTGACTTGATCTCTCTGTCAGGACTGAAATCCTGTGTGGGGAAGGAGTTAAGAAAACTAAAATCTGGCTCAGCTCCCTCAGCTCAGTGGTTAGGGTGCCACCCACAAATGCTAGGGCTGGAAGATTTGAATCTAGCCCGGGCCTACCAAAAACAATGATGACAACAAGAAAAAAATTGCTTGGCATTGTGATGTGCACCTGTAGTTCTGGCTACTTGGCAGGCTGAGGCAAGAGAATCACTTAAACCCAAGAGTTTGAGGTTGATGTAAGCAATGATGCAACAGCACTCTACCGAGGGCAACAAAGTGAGACTCTATCTCAAAAAAAAAAAAAGAAAAAGAAGAAAAGAAGAAAGAAAACTAAACTAAAAACTTGAAACCCTGGCCGGAGAGCACTCAGAGGGTCCCCTGAGCTCACGAAGTGTGCTCCTGCTCAGACCGTATCCCCTACACCGGTCCTTCCAGCTTCTGCTCAGACTGGATCCCGTATACCGGTCCTTCCAGCTTCTGCTCAGACTGTATCCCCTACACCGGTCCTCCCAGCTCCTGCTCAGACTGTATCCCCTACACTGGTCCTCCCAATAAGGCACAAGGTGGGTTCCCTTCCTCCTGTCCAGGCGTCCCCTGATCACAGACTGCTCTTCCTGCAGTTATGGTCATGGTGTCTGCAGACACAGAGATGTACCACTCAGCTGCCCCTCGAGGAAGGCCACTCCTGTAGAGAGCCATGGTTGACCTTCCCTGGGTCGGGCACTACCTTGCAGCCATGATACTCTTTATGGGTGGCACACGGACAATGACAGAGCAGACAGTGGTACAAGGGCTGGGCCATTTCCTGGCAGTGTGGAACACTCTCCTCCCTTGGGGCAGAGGGCCTTTTCCAGGGCTGTGCTTGATCTGAGCTTCCTCAGTCCTTCCTCTCACTCAGTGGCTGCCATTCCTGCATCAGGGTGTCAGGGTCTCTCTGCCACGTCCCACTTCCCTTCCATCCGGCCTGTACAGGAGCTGATTACAGCAAGTCTCTCACTCTGTTACTGACTTCTTGGCATCTGCTTCCTACGCAAACTCGGTTCCAGTCTGTGGGGCATGATGGTATATGGCTGGGGCGGACGTGACCTATGAGAGGGCAGATAGAAAGTCTCCAGGACTGGGATTTCCATGTCATGTTCACACTCCAGGGTACACAGCTGGCCCTCTTGAGGAAAAAGCATCCATGCTGGAGACTTTCCTTGACCCTCCAGACACACCGCCCACCTTCTCCACCTGCTCAGTCCTTGCAGACTGTGCCTAGACTTCTGGCTCATAGTGGAGCTCAGCCGGTGGGAGCCATCAGAGAAGACTGGAGGTGAGCCAGGGTGTTCCCCACCCCTCTCCCCACGGGGTCGTCCTGGCTGGGCTGTGTTCCTGTGTTGTTGACTGCAGCACTTACTGCTAAGTGCTTGTACTTTCTTGGGGTTCCAGTAACCACTTCCTCCCCTCAGCCCATCAGACACAGGATCTGTTAACAGCTACCTGCTATGGCGGCCCCAGGGGACTGCACGGTCCCTGTCACCTCTGAACACTCTTGCCATACCTTGCACATGATTAAGTGTGCCAGCCAGGCCCCTGACAGACTCAAACAGAGCCCACACACAATTTTGTTGAGCTATCTAAATTCACTTAGCACGGGTCATTAATTTTGTCAATCAAATTCTAAATCATTAGCCTTAAAGATCCTAATATATTTCAAATAGTAAGAAGGAAAAATATAAATACTGTAAAAGCAGATTTTTATCTCTATAAATGTGCTGATATAACTGCTGAAATGGAACAAAATGCATTTGGAGCTATTCTTACCTTTTGCCAGGAGAAGTAGCATAAACCCTCCCTAAAGCCTTGAGTGTGGCCTGGGCACCACTTTTGAGCAAGAGCTATAGTCAGTCACATCTGAGCTTATTAAATTTCAACTTACTATGTGAAATAAGGTGCTGTCTGGACCACTCGTCCTTAGAATTTCTGGTTAGTGTAGTTGGTTTCCATCCTTGAGCAAGTATCTCTACCCCAAATGGGTTTCCAATTTCTCCCATATGTTGAGAGGTGAATTAACAAAGCCATTTAGAACAGTGTTTCTGGAACTCTTTTTTTTAATGATTTCTTTGAAAAGTCAGGAAAGCTCTAAACATTCTCCTCAGACATAATATGAATACAACCACACTCACAAAGTAGGGTAATGATTGAGTGTGTGTAGGCACAAATGTCATTTTTAACTGAATTTGAGTTTCAGAAAAATCTATTCTTATTCCACAGGTCAGTAAAACCCAGTCTCAAGCCTTCAAATGATTCTCAAACTGTTGTACAATGTTTCTGTAGATTTTTTAAATTTCAGATTAATATGAGGGTATAAATGATTAGGGTTCATTATTTGCATTTCTAAGGTCACATTCAAGTTGTGGCCGAACCCTTCACCCAGGGGTGCACTGACACCCTCACACTGTGCACAGCAGCGGGGCTGACACCCTCACACCGTGTACAGCAGCAGGGCTGACACCCTCACACCATGCATAGCAGCAGGGCTGACACCCTCACACCGTGCATAGCAGCAGGGCTGACACCCTCACACTGTGCACGGTGGGGCTGACACCCTCACACTGTGCATAGGGGGGCTGACATCCTGACACCACACACAGCAACAGGGCTGACACCCTCACACCACACACAGCAGCAGGGCTGACACCCTCACACTGCGCACAGCAGCAGGGCTGACACCCTCACACCGCACAGAGCAACAGGGCTGACACCCTCACACCGTGCACAGAGGGGCTGACACCCTCACACTGTGCACTGCAGCAGAGCTGACACCCTCACATCGTGCACAGCGGGGCTGACACCCTCACACCGTGCACGGCAGGGCTAACACCCTCACATTGTACACAGCAGCAGGGCTGACACCCTCACACTGTGCACAGCAGCAGGGCTGACACACTCACACTGTGCACAGCAGCAGGGCTGACACCCTCACACCACACACAGCAGCAGGGCTAACACCCTCACACCACGCACAGCAGCAGGGTTGACACCCTCACACTGTGCACAGCAGCAGGGCTGACATCCTCACATCGTGCACGGCGGGGCTGACACCCTCACACTGCACACAGCAGCAGGGCTGACACCCTCACACCGCACACAGCAGCAGGGCTGACACCCTCACACCGCACACAGCAGCAGGGCTGACACCCTCACACCACGCACAGCAGCAGGGTTGACACCCTCACACTGTGCACAGCAGCAGGGCTGACATCCTCACATCGTGCACGGTGGGGCTGACACCCTGACACTGCACACAGCAGCAGGGCTGACACCCTCACACAGCGCACAGCAGCAGGGCTGACACCCTCACACAGCGCACAGCAGCAGGGCTGGCACCCTCACACCGCGCACGGCAGGGCTGACATCCTCACACTGCGCACAGCAGGCAGGACTTTACCAATCCCTCCCTTCCTCCCTCATCCCTTCTCCCCACACCCACTTGAATGTAATTGTTTTTCTCTTATGTGGCAGGTAGTTGTTTATCTATTGGTTTCGTGTTGGTATTGAGTACACTGGATACTTTCTTTTCTATTCCTTTGATACTGAGAAGAATGTTCTTCAGCTCCATCCAAGTAAATACAGAAGATATAAAGTCTCCATCATTTTTATGGTTGAATAGTACTCCATGGTACACATACACCACAGTTTATTACTCCATTCATGTGTTGATGGGCACGTGGGTTGGTTCCACACCTTGGTAATTGTGAATTGAGCTGTCATAAACATTTTAGTGCAAATACTCATATGGTAAAATGATTTTTTTGTTGTTGTTCTGGGTAGATACCTCATAATGGGATTACTAGGCAAGGTCTACTTTTAGCTCTTTGAGGATCCTCCACATTTCTTCCCATGGAGGTTGTATTAATTTGCAATCCCATCAGCAGTGCAAAAGTGTTCCCTTCTCTCCACATCCACACCAGCATCTGCAGCTTTGAGACTTTGTGATGTGGGCCATTCTCGCTGGGGTTAATCTCAAAGTGGTTTTGATTTGTATTTCCTTGATGATTAGGGACTATGAGCACTTTCACATGTGTTTGTTGGTGATTCATCTGTCTTCTTCAGAAAAGTCTCTGTTCAAGTCTCTTGCCCACTTATAAATGCAGTGATCTGTTCTTTACTTATTGACTAGCTTGAGTTCTCTGTAGATTCTAGTTACCATCCCTTTGTCAGATGAGTAGCATGCAAATATCTTCTCCCATTCTGAAGGTTGTCTGTTTGCTTTAGTTGTGGTACCCTTAGCTGTGCAGAAGGTCCAATCACGGACAATGATGGACCAACTTATTTATCCTGGCCTATTCATCATATTATCAAGGCCGATTTATTTATTTTTGGTGTTGCTGCAATTGCCAGGGCGGTCTTCTTCGTAATTCTTTTCCCAGGCTGATAGCATCAAGAGTTTTTCCCACACTTTCTTCTAGAATGCGTATTGTTTAGTGCCCTAAATTTAAATCTTTTATCCAGAGAGAATCAATTTTTGTAGGTGGTAAGAGGTTTGGGTCCAGTTTCAGTTTTCTACATGTGGCTAACCAGTTCCCCATCTCCATTTACTAAACAAGGATTCTTTTCTCCAGTGTATGCTTTTGTTTGGTTTATCAAAGATCAGATGGTGGTATGTGTTGTATTCATCTCTAGATTCTCTGTTCTATTTCATAGATCTATATCTCTATTGGATAAACATTAACTCCCCCCGCCCCAAATGTGTTCTACAGAGCAAATATCATTCTGGTACCAAAACCAGGAAAGCAACCAACAAAAAAAAATAAGTCTGATACAGACCAATATCATTAATGAATATCAATGAAAAATATTCAGTAAGATCCTAGCCAAGAGATACAGCTATGAATGAAAAAAATAATACGTCACAATTAACTAGGCTTTATCCCAGGGATACGAGATTGGTTCAACATACATAAATCCATAAATGTAATTCACCACATAAATAAAAGCAAAAACAAAGACCATACAATCCTCTCAAAAAATACAGAAGAGGCATTTGACAAAATTCAGCATCGTTTTCTGACAAGAACACACAAGAAAATAAGCATAAAGAGGACGTTTCTTAGACTTATAGAGGTATCTAAAACAAACCCACAGCCAACACCACGCTAAATGTAGTAAGACTGAAAGCTTTTCCACTTAGAAATGGAACCAGACAAAGGCGTCCACTGTCACCACTGCTACCAACATAGCGCTGGAAGTTCCAGCCAATGTAATCAGGCAAGAGAAGGAGATCAAGAGAAGGGGACAGAGGAGGTCAAACTCTCACTCTTTGCTGATGATACAATATTATACTTAGAAAACCCCAGGGACTTTGCTGATATATGACTTTATACTTAGAAAACCTCCAGGACTCAACCACAAGTCTCCTAGAAGTGATCAAGGAATACCATAACCTGTTGGAATATGAAATCGATGTCCATAGATCAATAGCCTTCATATATGCCAGTAACAGTGAAGCTGAGAATCAAATTGAAGACACAATGCCTTTCACAGTAGCTTCAAATAAAATGAAATACTTGGGAATATAACTAACAAAGGACATGAAGGATTCCTAGAGTGAGAACAATGAAACCCTGAGAAAATAAATAGCAGAAGATGTTAACGAATGGAAGAACATACCCTGCTCCTGGATGGAAAGAATCTATAGTGTTAATGTCCATACTACCCAAAGGGATCTACAGATTAAATGCAATCCCCATCAAAGCACCAACACTTTACTTTGAAGAACTTAAAGATAGTACTTTGTTTCATATCGAACCAGAAAAAAATAAGAATAGCCAATGCAATTTTAAGAAATGACAAAAAAAAAAAAAAATTTGGAGGCATCATGTTACCAGACTTCTGGTTATACTGCAAGTCTATAGGGATCAAACAGTGTGGTTGGGATGCGAATGGCTTTGATAATTTCTCTGTCTTGTCAATAGCTCCCAAAATATGACACACTGCCTCCCATGGATCATCAGTCCTCTGTCCCGGGCATGGTCCAGTCCCTGCCCTACGCTGTGAAGCAGTGCTGTGTCCTCACTCTTTCTCCACACCACCCTCACGCTGCCGCTGATCCTCCCAGAGTGCACAGCTGGTCTTGCTGTTGCCTCCCTGGACTCTGGACGACAGATGGGCTTTCATGGTCTCTTCACTGGGACCCTGAGGAAGCTGCTTCTCCACTTGCCTCCTCCATACACACCAGCCACACCAAGCCACTTCCACCTGTCAGTGCCGTGGGACTTTCTCAAGCCCCCATGTCCTTGCTCTTCCTTTTCCTTCTGTCTTAACTCTCCTCTGCTTGGGTGGGGCTTTCTGATCTGGAAGTTTCAGCCTAAATATCACACTTTCAGAGCCCTCGCGGCCACGCCCACCACTCTCTCTTCTCTGCTACTGGCAATATCTTGCTTCTGTGATAGCACATACTGCAGGGCGGGGGTGGTGTTCATCTACACCCCTCTGCTTCCCCTGGAAAAGGCGTATTTCCTGAGGGGGCCAAAGTATTTCACCAATTCTACTGATTCAGCTGTGTTTTCCTGGTTCCTAGCATATTTTCAGCACCCCAAATGTATTTGTTGATTAAGCAAATAAACGCATTTCCACATTGTCTTAAAGGAAGAGCCAACTCTGATTACTCTTACATCACCTTGAAGCTAAAGGCCAACTAATCTTATTGAGTTTCCTTTTGACCATTTTTCACATCTCTGTGAACCTAGGTTGTGAACCTCCTGGTGACAGGCCCAGCCAGAGACAAATTAAGAAGTGATGAAAGTTCCCTTCTACTCGATCTCTGAGGCTATCCTCAGACTCAAATCCCTGACAGCCCCAGTGTTATTGACATTCTCTGCATAAGCCCAGGCCTGCCCATATGTGTGCACACATACACACACAAGGACACACATACATGCATACATCTCTGCACTTGTGCATACATTAAGCATCCATGCATCTTCCATCCAGGCACTTCCGTGGGCTGGCACCCACACACGCATATGCATGAGACGGGCCGGGGAGGCGCCTCCCACATACACACTTAGGGAGTGCTCGGTTTCCTGTCTGTGCTAATACAACTACTTCACAGACAGTATTAAATTTAACATCACAACAACCTTGAAGGTAGACACTATTTAAGACAAGTATATGTATTATAGTTAAGCCAAGTCTTAAAATAATTGGAAATATTACCCACAGTCAAACAACCCCCATGGGTTAGCACTGGCTATTTAGTGAAGTTCCAACCCTGAGCCTCCGCTCCTTTCGGTCAACCATGTTCCCCGTCTCCACCCCCTTCCCCATCACACTCTCTCCTGTGCTCTGGGTAAATCAAATCAGCTTCTTATGGGGTTTATGTTGCAGGCCAGCGGTTTACTTTTTTTTGTTGAGAAATAATTAGGAGAAATGATGGCAAGTCACTCAAACAGAACCCTTGCCTTTGGAATAGAGCTGGAAGGACACTCTCAAGAGATAATGTCAACCTGTTCAATGTCAGGGTTACGACAGGCTGGCATCAGTTTATCACTACAGCATATGACTTTCTGGGCTGACGTGGAGCACTGGGAATGGGGAATGTTGGCACTTGTTAGACCTGAAGTTAACTAGCAAATAAATGCCACAATGATTTGAAAAATTGATTACATGTATTTTTATATTTCATACACACATGTACATACCTTACATATTTTCTTCAATGTCTAAAAGTACCTAGATCTATATATGCGCTTGTCCCAGACACACACACACAGAGGTGTTTCCCTTTGTAAGTACTCCAAATCATGTTTTACAGAAAACATCTCCAAATTATGTTCTACAGAAAAAAATTGGCCTAATTTTCTAACAAACTTAAGAGAAATCTTTTCTCCTCTTACAGATTGAATGCCAGTTGCTTCTCTGAACTCTACAAACTGTTTCCGAGGAACACAAACCAGAAGCACAAAGCAGCCAGACTGTTCTACTAACTAACCCACTCCAGTGATACCAAGGGTGTTCACATTTTGTTAACATTACAAATTTGTCCATAAATCTAATCAGGGTCATGGTAACCTTCCTGCAGTGATAGGAGGAAAAAATATTCTGGTACACATTTCTCCACCTCTAAAATAAATAAATAATGCAAAGCAAAGCAAAACAAACTAGGGCCCTGGAGGCAAATCCAGAATCAAGTTCACTATTTGGGAATGTCATGCTGTTTGGGGAACTTAGGCGATGTGTTTAGACTGTTGGTCTATAGCACTTGCTCATGAGCTGATCACTGACAGACCTGAGATATTCGAAACGCCCCTGGGAGTGGCCTTCTAAGGCTTCCCTCCATGACAGGGCAGCCCTCGTCTCCAGCCCAGCTCCAGAGATATCTATCACCAGGGATGAAAGAGTGGGCTGGGGAACCTGTGAGCGGCTGAGATGGGAAAGGGGCAGGTAGCACATGGCGCACAGTAACACCTAATGCATTGCCTTTCTCTCCAGAATGCCAAGTTTTGGTCTTTAACCCACCCTGTCAGAAGTAGGTGGAGAAAGCATTTGCTTCCGTCACTGCTGCTGCCCAGACCGGCTGTCAGGAGCACGGGGTTCTAGCTCTGCCCTGGCTGGGGTCAGGTCTGTAAGCTCTCTGGCCAACTATTCTCCACACATCGCAGCTCCCGTCTTGGTCATGGAGTTCCCTAGAGGACTAAATGTCACTGATGTCCCTTCTGACTTTAAAAGCTTTACTCTCAGCCGGACGCTATGGCTCCCATCCATAAATCCCAACACTCTGGGATGCTGAAGCGGGTGGATTCCTTGAGCTCAGGAGTTTGAGACCAAGCTGAGCAAGATCAGAACCTATCTCTATTAAAAAAGAAAAAGAAAAAACTATGTGGGCATAGTGGCAGACACTTATAGTCCCAGCTTCTTAGGAGGCTGAGGCAGGAGGATTGCTTGAGCTGAGGAGCTTGAGGTTGAGGTGAGTTATGACACCACGGCATTCACCCAGGGAACAGAGTGAGACTTTGTCTCAAAAAAAAAACAAAGCTTCAGTCTCTGTTCTCCTGGGTTGTACTCAGGAAAGATCCATCACTCACGTTTCTCAGGCCCTTGATTTTGGATGCAGCCCCACCTTGAGCCTAGGGGTAGCAATACCGAAAAGAAAGTAACAGGTGGCTATGGGGGTGACAGGAAACACAGGGGCAAGGCTGACACAGGTCTTCCACAGCGGGAGTTTCCAGAGGTGGGGGCCTACGGAGCCGACCTCAAAACAATTGGAAAGTCGTCCCTTTCAAGCAGTAAGTCATATATATAACTTATATATATGACTTACTACTCATTTATATAATTTTGGGTGGAAATCATTCTAAGGGCTTCAACACTCAGCTACTCTCTCAAACATGACATCTCAAATCTGGGTTAACTTTTAATATTGCTTTGAGACCTTTTTAATAAAAATTGTATAATTATGCTTCCAGAGCATACTGTGAAGTGTGTATTTGAGTTCGCACGAATTCTATGTTGGAGCCCTGGGCGGTGAGAAGGTTTAGATGAGCTCACTGAGGTGAAGACCCGCAGATGGAATCCATATTCTCAGGAGAAGAGGAAGGGAGTCCAGAGTGTGCCTCCTCTCAGCTATATGAGGACACTGGCAAGCCACGATGAGGGCCCTGATCGAAAACCCAAGGCACCAGTGCTTCATCTTGGCGCCCCAACCTCCAGAACCGTGAGGAGTGAGCACCCGCTGCCTGAGACACCCCATCCATAGCATTCCGCCTCAGCAGTCTGAGCAGAATAACACCTTCCCATGCCTATGTGCTCGTGTGCACACTTGGCAATTGCTATTGCCATGCTTTGAACTCCTCTTCATGGGAGAAGTTTCAGAAAACATGCAGGCATATTTAAACCACGACACAAGACAAACTTCCAAAGCTGAGCCTTTCACCAGGGCTTTGGGGCACCCCTTCCTTCTGGTCTGCGCCCCCTACCCCATCTGCTTTCTATGTGTTGCAGAGGCAGGAATAGGATGAAGCCCGGGAAACTGTTTTTCTCACTTGGTTTCCCAGGTGTCTTCCCACCACTGCTGTGAAACCACAGAGGAAACCCCAAGGCCAAGTGAGTCCTCCATCCATTGGAGCGGCAGGGCTGGCAGCAGATGGCTCAGCTCTCCGATTTTCTATGGGAAACAAAGGCATTGAGGGACCAAATTTACTCTTTCCAGGGTTGTTCAGAGGGGCCGAGTCAGGGCCTGTCGTGCTGAGTCAAGGTGCCTGGGTGTTTGTAACGTTATGGAGACAATTTGTGGACAGGCTGAATCTTAAACAAGAACAGTCTGTTCCAGACCATCATGCCCCAAACCCAAGCATCAGAGATAAGGCTCCCCTCTGAGCAGTCATTTAATTTGCAGGGTATTTATTAAGGAGGTTTTGGGACCAATGCTTGTGGAAGGGAGCCACAGAAGACAGTCTTGGGAGTTCTGCAATGGAGTGCAGAGTGGCCCCCAGTGGAACCAGGTGCAGGCCCCTCATGCACACGCTCCCATCAGCCATCAGATGCTCCACCCAAGAAGGGGCTCCAGCAGCTCTGGACAGCTCAGCCACCCTCACAGTGGCTGATGGTGAAGACCCACTGCCAGTGACACTCCCAGCATCTGGGATTCATTCCTTGAAGTCCTTTGTTAAAGGGGATTGTGGGTAGAACCTAGTGATTTGTCAGAAATTACAAAATGACAAGTCCTTCACGCTCTAGAGATTCTGGTCAGTAGGTTTGCGGTCAGGCCTGGGAATCCCTGTATCTCAAAGGCTCTGGGTGATTCTCTTCACAGCCTCATTCCTGTGCCCTGGCCAGATGCTCTGAGGCCCTCCCAAGTCGAACGGAGCCTCCAGGATGCTGCATCTTGGAGACAGCCTAGGCTGGGCATCAGAATGCAGTGGTCTCAGAAGGTCAGACGCAGCACACATGAAAATGAAGGTCCGGGTGGCCCAAGCACATCCATGGGCTGTTGGGGCTGGGACAGAGCTGGATGTTCCATGTCACGTTTTGCCCCCTAGCTGGGAGCCTGTAGCCATCCCAGGGCCAGGACGCTGCTCGGTTGAACCTTGGGCTCCCTGAATTGGTTCATTTTCCTCCCAGGGAAAACAACCCCCTTATAAATACACAAAACTTAGACCGCAGGGAAGCGTTAGAGGGTCACGGGCTCTTGTCTAAACCCATCCCGCATGTCCAGGAGCACACAGCCCTGCTCTTAGCTCTGCTGTGTGCTTTGGCAGTGTCAGGACAGCTGTAAAATTTATCCAAGGAGAACTGGCATTTATCTTGGGTCCACTTGCAGCCGGGGAAACTGATAAACAGATGGGGGCTGGCCAGGCCATGGCTTATTTGTTTATCATGTTACAAAATACAAATGTCACCCTTTATTTCAGCTGGGATTATTTATTGCAAATTGGGAAGTTATTGGTCTGTTATATTCTAACAGGATCATTTACACCATTTAAAGGATCCACTTCCTGGTGATGTGAGCTTCACCCATTATAAAGTGGGGCAAGAGGTGCCCTGGGTGAGAAGGGACTTTGGGGCATTGTTGGCCATAAAGGAATAAAATAGCCCTGCTGGGTTTGCGTATGCACACACAGGGCACTTATCTGTAAAGGCTGTTTAAAAAGAGAGAGACAGAAAAGGGAAGAAAGAAATCAACAGGATCTGATGGGGGAGCTTGCAAAGGAGATCAGCATTCAGATCAAATGTCCCACCCTGGTATCTGTGGAGGTTTTTTCCTTTTGTGTCGCAGCTAAAGGCACTGGGAGGATCAGAGACCTCCTCCCAACTCTGTTTGCTTTGGGAACAATCGGTGGTGTATGAATAACACTGCCTCCTTCCAGCACGCCTAATTGAATTGCAGCGTGAGGGCAGTGGGAGGGGCGGCCTGGCCAGTCCATCACAGGGTTTTCTTAAGTAGCCAGGGACAGTGATGGATGCTGTGCGTGTCTCAGCTAGCTTCCGTGGACACCTGAGAGCGCCTGCATTCCCAGTTTCTACTAGCGAGGGCCTCAGACAGAGGAGGGGGTGCAGCAGTCCAAGATGAGTGTGGCAGTTAAAAGTGGGACAAAGAGACTGGTCCCTAACCCCCTCTGCCCTCACCTGATCACAAGAGCCTTAGCTGTGGGGATGACATGAGAAAATCTCCACCCAGCGACCATGCAGACCACAGTGGGGCTGCCTCTGCTGAGACCATGTCCCGTTGAAGGAACCAGGCTTATTTGGGGTGCAGTCGGAAAGGGGGCAAAATGATCCAAAAGGTATCCCAGAAGAGGACGTTCAGGAGCTAACAGATGAGGGAGGCGAGGAGGCAGGAGACGGGAGGGCTGAGAGAGCAGTTGGAGCGGAGTCTATGGCCATGTCTATAATCCGACAATGGATCGCACGGGGACCCTAACATTTGGCCGTCCTGTTGTCCGCCCTGTGTTTACACAGCAGAACCAAGCAGCTGGGGCCCGGGCTCCGTCTGACTTTGTTCTCACAGCATGAAGGTGACCCCGGGTGAACTATGATTGGGGAAGCTTGTGCTGCCCACTGGGTCTCTGTGGTGGTCTGGACACGGGGGAAGTCGTCCAATTACAGGGTCACTGCTTCCGTCTCGGGAGGATTTAGTCTGGACCAAGTCCCAGATTGTCACCTTTCATGAGAGCTGTGCACACCACCCCAGTTGTATTCTTGGTGACAGAGGCTGGCTGGAGCTGCAGATGGATTTCTTAGACAGATGCTGGCTGGGATGGAGCTTTGGTTGGCCTGCTCCCGCTGGAGAGCCCTGATGGAGAGGCAGCAGGGGCTACCCGGGGGACCTGCCCGTCTGGCATTTAAAACCCCCCAAATTTTCTAAACTGTTTCTCCAAATTATTTCTAATTGATATTTTCCTCACCTTTCTACGCTTTAAAAATCATACATAGGAAATACTGCTGACATGAATTTTACTGCACCCCAGTTTCTCAGCTTCATTTCCCCATTTGAGAATGAAATAGACCCCCTTCATTCTGAAGTTGGCAAACCTGTGCACGTGATGTTCTTATAAATGAGGAGATATTAAAGGAAATCTCCGAAAATATCTCTGTCTCATTTGTCTATCTATGCATTTGTCTGTTTCCCTGCCTGATTATCTATCTAACTACAGTCCCTGTCCACCACCTATCCCAACGAATAAAGCCAAGCTGGATGACATGCCTCCAGATGACACACCTGGGCCAGCAACTGCTGCAGGTGCCTGAGCCCCTGCAGAAAGGGACCTGTCCAGCGTGTCCTGATGTCTAACCCCATTTGACCAAATAAGTGGACAATACAATATTCAAAGAACGTAAGAGATTCCCTGGTGCTTGTACCAAGTGTGAAATATCTTCAATCCTTAGGTCCAGGCTGTCATAACATTGTAGTCCCTGGTTTCCAACGTCCAGCACAACCCACTAAACAAATAGCATGACCACCCCGGCGTGGGCCACACTCCTGGGGTTAAGATATTCCACCTAAAATCCTTTCCTTCTTTCTTAGCTGATATTCATGACCACTATTCTTGTGCTCTGAATACCAAACAAAGGCGGATAGAGCTGGCTCAGCGGCTGCACAGCCGAGGGGAAAGGGCGGGCAAGGAGAAGCATCTACCCTACAATTTGCCCTCAGAAAAGAAATACTCCAAATGTCTCTCAGAAGCCAGGTTCCTCACTTTTTAAAACAACAGCAGACTTTTTTTTTTTTTTTTAAAAAATAAGAGAAAGCAGTAACCAGTCTAATTTCAAGAGAGTGGAAGGGAGCCTGGGTGGGTCCCTCCATCAGGCTCAGATGCAGGGAGGCAAGTTGTGCCTGGTGGGGAGGGGCTTTGAGTGGGACTGCCTCAGGGTAACTTCTCTACTGGGTACCCCCCTACCGAACCTCACACTCTGCATCTGGGTGGCTTCTGCTCATCACCCTCTCTTCACTGCTGAAATAAGGCTGGGAGGGATACAGAGGAGAAATGATCTGGGCACAGGGGATCCAAGAGGGGAGAAGAGAGAATGGGAATCAAAGACACATCCTACCGCTGCACGGCTGTCATAGGGCCAGCTGCGAGGAAAGGCAGGATGTCTCCTGCCACCTCTAAGGGAACCAAGTTAGAAGAACTTGCTTTCTATGAAAGAAAACCCACATTACTTCTGTGAGACTATAGAAAAGGAACGACCCCCGATCCTGCTTCCTTTGGGGAGTACGTACTGAGTACTGCCAACTTTCCAGTTTCATTGGAATCCTCCCTGCAATCTAGGAAGTAGGTATTACTGTTGCCACTTTAGGCAACAAGGCACAGAGGGTCAGTAAATGGCAGTGGTCTGAGTGGAGGGCTGTCCTCCAGCAACCTGGGGAGCTGTCCTCAGCACTCTCCAGCCGCATTCTTAGGGACACTGCCCGTGATCTCCAGGATGGGCATGTGAAATTCCCGAAAGCATTTATCTCTCAATCTTCAAGCACACTCAAACTAATTGCTGGAAGGACTGTAATATGGAAATTATGAGACTCGCTTAGGTTGTCTGGAAAGCTTCTTGCTGTCCCAGGGTGTTGGGCAGTGTGTAAGAAAGCCAAAATTGGGGAGTTCAAATGATGAATCTCCCTTTCATGTCTCATGATAGGAAATTTCTGGCTTCCAAAGCAATTGCCTTTTTTCTCTTTTCTTTCTTTTCTTTTTCTTTTTTTTCCTTTCTTTCTTTCTTTTTTTCTTTTTTTTTTGCGACAGGGTCTCCCTCTGTTGCCCAGGCTGGAGTGCAGTGGCATCACCATAGCTCACAGCCACCTCACACCACAAGGCTCAAGTGATCCTCCTGCCTCAGCCTCCTTAGTAGCTGGGATGATTCCAGGTGTAGACCATCCTGCCTGGGTGAACTTTTATCAGTTTATGGTAGAAATGGGATCTCACTATATTGCCTGGGCTAGTCTCAAACTCCTAAGCTCAAGTGATCCTCCAGCCTCAGCCTCCCAGAAGTGTAGAATTATGGATAGGAGCCATGACACCTGACCTCAAATCGATTGCTTCTTAGGCAGCTTCAAGCATAGCCACGTCACGATACATGTGGGAAAACCTTTCTGAGACATTGGCTCTTACAACCTGGTGGAGTGTTCTTACTTAGTCATTCTACTTCTCTGTGTTAGCTCTATTAAGAAACATACAACTTGGCAAAGATCTGTTCAAAAACAAAGTCTGAAACCCCAGCAATGACTTTCCAAAAGCATCGTTGAAACAAACTGTATTTTACATACTAGGGATCTATTACAATCAATAAGATCTATCTGCCTAGCTTAAAATGGAAAACAGTATGATTGTATAAGTGAGTAAAGAACCATATAGAGAGAGGGATCCCATTTTTATAAAATAATTGTTTTATCAAATAATAAGCCCATAGGGCTATCTAAGGAAAGCATTCTGAAAGCAAGCACTCCAGTTAGGAATGCTTACCTCTGTGCTTGGGATTAGAGGAGTTATCCGTTGTCTACGTTATGTTGGCCTATATTCTTTAAATCTTTATTGCAGCATGGGTAGGGCTTTTGAACAGAAAGAGGGGTGTTCTGAGTGTCCCTATGCACCTACTCCAAGCTAAGGTGGAACAGGGCCCCTCACTGCCTCTTGCTCCAAGGCTGTAAACATGTGTCCTTTTGGCATAGACCTTTGTATGTATTTATTTATTTATTTTAAATTTCTGTGCCATTTTTGCTGACCATTTTGCTGCTTGAAGTGGTCCTCAAAAATGGAGTGGGCGTGCTGTGCAGTGGCCTCAATTCATGTGATTTCTGGAGTAGTATGCCAGTGAAGGTGAGCGTCATGTAGGCAGGAGCTGTGCTGCTGTGTGCCATGAATTCTCTGTGAATGAATCAATAATATATAGGAAATAAATTTTTTTTTGTGGTTTTTGACCTGAGCCGGGTTTGAACCCACCACCTCCGTTATATGGGGCCAGTGCCCTACTCCTTGAGCCACAGGCACCTCCCTCAGGTATCTTCTTACTTAATTCAATAGAAACACTTGCAAAACAATAAGGAAATGTTTTGATCAGAGGCTCAAAGGAACCTAACTCTGTATCCTCAACAACCTTACAGACCAAACAAGAATGGACCATCCACCTGAAGGGCATGACTGCGCACCCAGAGCCTGGGGGCAGCCCAGTGCATCCATCTCCCTGACCTGAAAGTCATACACCAGGGGTAATGAACAGGAATCTATCCACCGTGGGCAGGCTAGAGGAAGCTGCTGAGTGCCCTGCTATCCTGCTATCGGCACCCATATCCCTGCCGGAGGTTTGCTAAATAGCGTACTCAATTGGGAGTGGTGTTCTACTGGTGACATCACTGATACTCAAGACACATTAAAGTGTAGAGGTGCTTCACCTCTATGGAGGATCTACACGTCTAGCAAAGCTAATTTCCATGTTTTAGGAGTGGCTCTTAAATTAAGCTAGTGCCAGGAATTGATGAGGGGATATCTGGGTGCCCAAGTGGATTCTCAGGATAACTGAATAATGTCATGTCTGCCTTGAGGGCTGCTCCCTGAAGACCAGAGGTGCAAACACCTGAATGGCAGTTGAGCTTGGACCTCAGGGAGAGCCCACAGTGGAGAAAGTATTACAATTATTACAGAAAATGGTACTGAACATCTGCATAAAAGTTTTGCTCTGAGCCTCATTTCAGTAACTTGGGAGTTGACCTTCACCACATCAAACTTCTCAGAAGGCTGGCAAGAGCTACATGGAAGCAATTTTGTTTCACAAGGCATCTCTCTGGCCACACCATAGTCGTGCCTGGGTTATCTGTCTACCTATTGCCCCTGCAATCTATTTAAAATTTTAATATAAAATTAAAATGGCAGAAAATTGCCTTCCAAAGCCCTAAGACCTATATAATGAGTTATTCGAGAAAAGTCTGTTTACTGTTAAGAAGTAAGGATGAAGGCTGAGGTGAGTGGATTGCCTGAGCGCAGGAGTTTGAGACCAGCCTGAGCAAGAGTGAGACCCTGTCTCTAAAAAATTGCTGGGTGTTGTGGAGGGTGCCTGTAGTTCCAGCTACTTGGGAGGCTGAGACAAGAGAATTGCCTGAGCCCAAGAGTTTGAGGTTGCTGTGAGCTATGACACCACATCACTCTATCAAGGGCAACAAAGTAAAACTATGTCTCCTAAAAAAAAAAGAGAGAGAGAGAGAGAGAAAAGTAAGAATTAGTTTTTTGGGATACATACAAAAGTTTCTCCATTATCCACACTCTAAGGGAACATCAACTTGCTTTTCTCTCCCACAATAGAAACATATATATATTAATTTGGATACAAACTATGTAAATTTTATAGGATTGCCATCATTCCTACACTTAAAATAAACTAACTCAATTTTAATTAATTTCCCTAAAAAGGAAATAAAACTCTGTTACTATATGAAAATTCAAATTACCTTTCCCAACCTACATCTTGATTAGGCTATCCTACTGTCAAGGATAGCCAGCCAGCCCCGCTGCCCTCCTATCTCTTTCATCTCTAGTCTCTGCTTCCTCTCATGAAAACCCGGCCTTTTTTTCATGAAAGTCCCACGTGAGAGCTTCTGCTTCCGCCCCTCTTTTAAGCTCAATCAAACAAGGTTGTGGTGACAGCCTGTGCGGATGCTGTGATGCGTTTCCTCATGCCCCTCAAGGTAGGATGTGTCCCTCTGGCTGCTGGGAGGGCCCTTCAGAGAAGCTGCAGGCTGCCCACACCCAGAGACTGGGGGCTGTGGGTGACCACAAGCCTGGTGACTCTCGCCAACTCAAGACGGCCCTAAAGGGCCCTTCAGCTCCAGAGCTGCACCTAGTGTGCCCAGTCTTTGCCCATATTCATGTTCTTAGTTATTTTTTCTCTCTTCATTATTTACAAAATAGACAAAATAAATATTGAATTTTAAGGATGATAAAGGACTCGAGTTATAGTGAGTTTTTCCCTACCTCTTGGAACACGTCCTGTGTAATGACATTCTGACAGTATCCTTTCTGTTCTGTCGTTTGGAAGGACGGCAAGTCTCTCTGAGGTAAAATATTTTCCAACAAGAATTGAGTGTCCCTTTGTTAGAAATTTGGATCAGTCAGCTACTACCTGATTTGACAGAAAGTACATTTGGCCTAGAGCATCCTCTGGGTCTTTCTCTTTCGATTTTTCTAGAAAAATTCTTCAGCTTGCCTGGCACAGGAATAAAAGTCAGATGCATGCCCGGCCTGCAGTGAAGGGCCAGTCAGGCCTGGCCAGACAGTGGTTCTGAGGCCTATTTCTTTCTGGCATTCTATCCATTTTCTCCAAATGTGGTTTAACAAGGCTTTCTTTCATTTTTTTCTTCTCCTCTAGTAGTTTTTACTTACTTTTTTTAGACTCAAATGATTTTAAAAAATTTTTCATGTCTTGGGAGAAATTTTATAATAGCCTAACATTTTGTCTTAGAATTTTTAAATCTTTGAAATAATTCCTGCATTTAAATTTTACTAAACTTTTTCTACTGGATGAATTTTTCATAAGAACATATACAAATATTTATAATACATTTAAATAATACCTTATGGATTATTAATGGTAACAAGATATAGATATAGGCAAGATTATTAATGGCTGCTATACAACGATTCATGTTGTAATGAAGGTAGTGGCTGATTTAAATTAGAAACCCAACAATTTCATGCTGGCATGTTAAAAAACAATAAGTAATATGAACATCAGTAAGAATATTATATATTGGCACTATACCATTACTGATAAGTTTTTTTTTTAATTTCACATGTGAAAGTCCTCACCCAGAAGTTCATTACTCACAGGTTCTGTTCAGGAGCACAGGCTGTTTTAGGTGTTGCTAAACATACAAAACTACTTGATCCCTACACTAATTCCTTAAGTTAAAAAGTAAAGTTACTTTACTTCCATTGTCAGAATTGTTGTAACATACTGACTTCATGAGACCATAATATTTTATGACCATCTGCTTGAAAACTGTCATAGCAAATACATAATTCATCTGTCCCAGGAGTCAACAATGTTAGGATAAAAATAAAGGAAAAGACTCCGAATGAACAGGCATTAGTGATGTGAAAGGTCACTTCTTAGATGAGATGACTTTGCTTGGCACACAGTCTCGGCAGACACACAAGGACTGCACACAGCAGCCCTCCCCACTCACGGTGTTTCTGACCCAATTATGAAGAGTATTTTCTTGTTTGTTTTTAAAAATCAAACTGTTTATTGCTTTTTGCCCCTTGGTAGCATTTTACACAGGTTTCAATCTCCAGAATTCCCTGGATTCAGGGAAAAAAAAAAAAAACCTTCTAAATGAAGTTTTTGTACAATAGAAGCTTCTTAGCATTCTAAATTTAGACTTTAAAAACACATGCAGGGCAGCACCTGTGGCTCCAAAGAGTAGGACGCTGGCCCCATATATCAGAGGTGGCAGGTTCAAATCCAGCTCTGGCCAAAAAACTGCAACAAACAAACAAACAAAAAACCCCACTCAAACCATACTTTCCTGAAAACACTTAGTGTTGAGCAAAGAACCAAACTACACAAATGCAGAATGAAAACAGCGTTTCAACTCCACCAAAAGTTATCATCATAAAAGGTATAAAGTCACCTAACTTCCCTAGGCACTGTTCACTTTTTAAATGAGACAATACAAAATATTGTCCACAAACAATATCACACCTATAGGGTAGGTTTTAAAAAGTCTTCAGCTTCATGCTTCAGTAGCAACGAGGTGAAGATGATCAAAGCCTCCATCATACCCTCTGTCTTGACCATCAGCACTTCCATCATACCCTCTGTCTTGACCATCAAAGGCATCATCATCCTCTCTGTCTCGACCATCAGAGCCTCTATCATACCCTCTGTCTCAAAAATCAAAGGCTCCATCATACCCTCTGTCTCAACCATCAAAGGCTCCATCATACCGCCTGTGTTGACCATCAGCACCTCCATTATACCCTCTGTCTTGACCATCAAAGGCTCCATCATACCCTCCGTCTGGACCATCATCAGAGCCTCCATTATATTCTCTTTCTAGACCATCAGAGCCTCTATCATACCCTCTGTCTCAAAAATCAAAGGCTCCATCATACCCTCTGTCTCAACCATCAAAGGTTCCATCATACCTTCTGTCTGGACCATCAGAGCCTCCATCGTACCCTCTGTCTCCACCATCAGAGCCTCCATTGTACCCTCTGTCTGTACCAGCAGACCCTCCATCACACCCTCTGTCTCTACCATCAGAGCCTCCGTCGTACCCTCCATCTGCACTATCAGAGCCTCCATCATATCCTCTGTCTGGACCATCAGAGCCTCCATCACAACCTCTGTCCCAACCATCAGAGCCTCCATTATACCCTTTGTCTCTATCATTAGAGCCTCCATCATACCCTCTGCCTGGATCATCAGAGCCTCCCTCATACCCTTTGTCTCTATCATCAGAGCCTCCATTGTACCCTCTATCTGGACCAGCAGACTCTCTATCACACCCTCTGTCTCCACCATCAAAGCCTCCTTCATACCCTTTGTCTCTGTCATCAGGGCCTCCATCATACCCTGTGTCTCAACCATCAGAGCCTCCATCATACCCTCTGTCTGAACCATCAGAGCCTCCATCACAACCTCTGTCCCAACCATCAGAGCCTCCATTATACCCTTTGTCTCTATCATTAGAGCCTCCATCATACCCTCTGCCTGGACCATCAGAGCCTCCCTCATACCCTTTGTCTCTATCATCAGAGCCTCCATTATACCCTCTGTCTCCACCATCAGAGCTTCTATCATACCCTCTGTCTGGATCATCAGAGCTTCTATCATACCCTCTTCTCTTGATCATCATAGGCTCCATTATACCCTCTAGTTTTTGAAATACATAATAAATGATCACTAAAAAAGGATTTTATATTAGAACAGTCCTTGTTGGGCATATCCTAATATGCAGTTGAAAGCCAGCCATGAATGGGCAAGATTTTATTTTCATTCATTTTTTAATTTTATTGAAATCACGAGCATTTGCCACCCAAACGCCCAGCAATGGAATGAATAATTTAAAAAATGCTGATCTAAACATACAATAGAATAGTATTTAGTCTTAAAAAGGAAAGAAATCTGACACATTTTTAAGATGATGAATTTTACATTTAATATATATCACCACAATTAAAAATTAAAATTAAAAAGGGACCAGAAAGTTCTAGAAAGTGTCATTAAGAAAATATGATGGGCAAAAGACAGAGGGCAGTTGGGAGTAGGGAATAGAGATAAATAAGAAACTTTTCATGTCTCTAAAAGTAAAAAAGGAAAAAAGAAAGAAAACTGACAAGCATTACCACTCACTCACTATATGCAAGCTCTGAGGACGCAGCCCCTGCCAGGCAGCCAGGCAAGACCCATGTGAAGGGAGCCGGAACATGAGAGAACCACTCCCTGACAGCATCAGGAGAGAGCTTTGAAAATGAGGAAGGAGACTCAGAGGGCAAGCCTGGCCACTGTGATCGATACAAATCAGTTATCCACAAGCCCTTCTCTACTCTGCCTTAACCCAACCTACATAACCTACGTAACTTCCTCTTCCTCAATGCCATTGTTTTGTGTACAGAATCTACAGGATGTCAACCCTGGAAAAGAACCAGGAGAGTGTCAAAATATCCAGCACAGCCCCTTCATTTGAGGATGGGAAAGCTGAGTCCCAAGGAAGGGCAGCCATTCACCAGCAGTGAGTGCGCCAGGAAGATGCAGGCCAGGCAGAGCCAGGGCCTCCGGACCTCCTGTGAGTGAGTGTGATTCCTGCTACTTTCCATCCAGACCCTTCTCGGCTACTCACAGCTCTCCACAGATGGAGCATCCTGGTCTTTTTCTCTGCCTGGAAAGGTTTACTTTAAAGTAAGGACTTTCTCAGCAGTCATAAAGTTTACAGAATGAGTGGATGGATGACTTAATTGAACAGCTGAAATAGGTGACTCTGTTTCTAAGAGCACAAAAATTTCCACATGACCAACCTATAAGTAATGGATTATTTGAAGATCACTTTTTCCTGATTTTGTCAAGGGATAAAAAATCACTCTGAAGGCAAAAATCTATGTATTTCCCTGCCATTCCACAGCCTCGCCTCTTATGTTGGCCTGACTTCACGACACTCCCACAGCTCTTGGCCTGAAGTCTCCGCCAGGCTGTGGGGCCCACTCGCCCATTTCGCAGCACAGCCCAGAGAGCTCAGAATTCAGCTCCCACCTGGAGCAGCCCTCATTGAGGGACTCACAGGAGCTGGTGGATGAATATTCCCACTGCCCGTCCCCACGGGTGGGATGACTCAGAGGCAGGTGTTCCATACTGTCTCCCTGGTCCCCAGTGAAATGAAGCTCACACAGCCCTCAGTGGTCATCACCTGATAATGCTCCCACCAGAGGCCAGCCCAGGAGGGGTGGGCAGTGTCCCTCAGTGGTCATCATGTGATGGTGCTCCCATGGGAGGCCAGCCCTGATGGGGTGTGCAGTGTCCCTCAATGGTCATCGCCTGATGGTGCTCCCACGGGAGGCCAGTCCTGGCAGGGTGGGCAGTGTCCCTCAGTGGTCATTGTGTGACAGAGCTCCCACAGAAGGCCAGCCCTGAGGAGGTGGGCAGTGTCCCTCAGCAGTTATCATGTGACGATGCTCCCACGGGAGACCAGCCCTGAGGAGGTGTGCAAGGTTCTCTCTTCAGTCCCTGCACTGTCAGCAGCTGTTGTCACAGTGGCTTGTAGATTTCTCTTGTCAAAAGCAGACACAACCGTAAGTAGTAGGTGCACAGAGACCCAGCAAGGGCTGTCTCGACTCTAACCCTCCCCCTGTTTCATTCAAACATCTAGTCCCAGGGTCTCCTTATTTGAACGGGTTTACTCAACCCACGCATAGACACTGAAATCCCTGCCAACCTAGTTTGCATGACAATTTCGGGTCTGTGTACACTCCATAACTTAAGTCCCCTGTAAAATTTCCACAGGGAAATCAGCGTCTGTCTGTATATTTATTTGTTTGTTTTCAGAAGTCAGGTGGGCTGTCTGTGTTTGTCAGCTCAACCTGGCTTACATATATATTGCAGATAAGGAGAAATCGGGGTCCTACTCCCAGTGCTTCTCTTTGGATGCTGCCTACTTCTTAACACTGCCATTTCTGGAGGGAAGCACAGAGGAGAGACAAAGGGAGACCCAGGAGGTGGGGTGGTTGTGCTGGTGGTTGTGGAACACTGTTAGTTACAGTTGCAGGGGATATTTTTAGCTTGAAAAGGAAGCTTACTGTTATGTAAGGAAAACAACCTGGTTTATCTTCCTAAAAAGAAATGAAGCATCCATCTCTGCCCTTTATTTCAAATAGTAGGAAGGGAATGAAATATTATAGCAGAGAGAAAATACAGGGTGGGCAGCACACTCACAGCAGAGTAATTCCCCTCACATCTAATTAGTAAGCAGTGACCAGGATCAGGTGATCGGTGCCACCAGGCACATGCCTGACGCCCCCCTTGCCATAGCTGGGAATGGGAATAGAAAGTGTTTAAATACTCCAGGATTTTTAAATTTATGACCAAATCATAGTAAGTCTGCATACTTATGGGGAACAATGCAAATACTTGCTAAATATACTCCCCTGAGGTACATAAACAAAACAAAATTACCAGGTCATTGTATTTTTGCTCTACTTATGAAATACACAATCTAGTAGGTGAAAAACTAGATATATGTGCAAATGAATGTGTTAAAATAGTCTTGGAATGAGCTAAAAAACATAAAAATAAAACAAAACAATAAGAAATACATATATCAAGGTAGCACAGAGATGAGAGCTTGAATCCACCTAGAGAGACTGAGAAAGATTTTCTAGAAGGGTCTCTCTTATGTGGGTTTTGAAGGATGAAGAGGAGTTTGCCATGTGGGAAAGATGGAGCATCACAAGTCAGGCCCAGGGAATAGGAGACACAAACAGACACACCTTGTCTGTCAAGGTGGCCGACCAAAAACATGCTCCAGCATCCAAGAAATTTTGAAAATCTGTAACAGTGCTGGAAAATTAGAAGTGAAATTTCAGTGGATCTGAAATTTTGAGGCAACTTAGTAAACATAAAATTAGATCAAAGCAATAAGTGGCTACCCCAAGCAAAGGTGGAGGGGGGTCTGTTGCAAGACAGAGGCCGAGCTCTTTTTTGGGTTCCAAGCTCTGAGGTAGTCAACAGAGGGATACAGAAAGTCCTAGGGCTAGTCAGGGGTAGTTGTTTGGGAAACTGAATAAAAGAAACCCCCTCTCCCCATGGCTTGTCTTGTGCTAAACCATTGCTAGCAAAAGTTGCCACCCAGAGGCGGAAGCAGCAAGGGAGAGCCCCACTCAGGATACAGGCCAGGCACCACAAGCTTCTGATGACAAACCTGCCAGAGTCCCCAGAGGCCTCCCCCTGCCCCCAGCTGGCTCACAGTCTGGCCACCAGCGCTGCAAGAAGATGGGACAGGAAGGCTCATTTTTTAAAAAAGGTTAATAAGGAAGTTCAAATAAGAGAAAGACATATAACCGAAACCTGTCTCACACTGAAAGATGAACAAAAGGATAAATGTAAACCCCCTGGAAAGAGATTTCCAGGGAAATGTGTTGACCCTACATTTGGCACCATCTCAAAAATTCTCAGTTGTCTGAAAGGGTGGAGTTCAGACTTTTAAGGGGGCCGGAGTAATCACGGGTGGTTAGGCAAAGATTGGTCGGAATTTGTAGACTAGATGAGCTGCAAAGAGCAGGAGGTGTCCACTCGACTTGAGAACACACAGATGGGTCCTAATGGCGGTACAGGCAAAAGTGATTTGCCCACGGTCTCATCTAACATGTGTGCCTTATTTCTATAGCCACTGTTTATGAAGAAAAATAAAGCAGGTGTCCTGGCCCGCTGGCTCTCCCGTCCTCCGCGGTGCTCTGCATGTGCACGGAGCTTGCTTTGCCCCAGCTTCTCCCTTTTGAGAGCCGTGGTGGTTTGGGCTTCATTTCTCACAAGAGATCCAATCACTGCCTATAGCTAAAAGCTGACTGCATCACAAAGAGTAAAATTTCAGCAGAATGAGGGAAGAAATCACTTCCGTGATACCAGAGTGGCTGTTACGGAAAAGGAGCGGAAAAGGAGCGATAGAGGCTTTGGGACTGAGGCTCCAGATCGTGTACCAGTGGACGGACCTGGGGAACACACAGGGGGGTGCTGGGCGCAGGATGGAGGGGACAGAGAGCAAATAGAAAGTTTGAATGTGGGAAATGGGTCCAGAACATGGAAAGTCCTTTAAGGAGGAAAGAATGGGAGCCTAGATCCCATCCCATGAAAGGCACAGCTAGACAAAAAGATGGCGCGAGACATTTTACCAGAGCTAAAAGATGTGAAATTTCAGAGTTTCATGGGCTTAAAATGTTAGGAATGAAAATGGAGGAACATTGCACACTGATTGAAACCGGAAGATGCTAAGAGTGAAAAGCGATCCCTAGATGTTCTAGAAAGATTAGCAGACTGCCTCCAAGAGAAAAAGAAGCTGAAGACATTGGGCGGCTGAACCGGCCTGAGTTCCAGGATTCCTACCTGTTGGACGCTGAGAGTCAAGGGCTGGGCAGTGAGCCAAAGAATCAAAGGAAGAGAGGGGGACAGAATGGGGTGCAAGAGCGGTGAGGAGAAAAATCTGTTTACTGTTATAAAAATATCAGTAAGGGTGGTGCCTGTGCTTCAAGGAGTAGGGCACCGGCTCCCTATACTGGAGGTGGTGGGTTCAAGCCTGGTCCCAGGCAAAAACTGCAATAAATAAATGAATAAATAAATATATATATATATATACATATATACATATATATATAAATGATAATAATTAGTAACAATCCACAATAAAATCCTACAGCAGCTCTTGGTGATTGAAATATAACATGGGCCACATCTAAAATTTTAAATTTTCAATAGACACTTTTAAAAAAGGAAAAATAAGATAATGTTAATAATATATTAATTTAAACTGACATATCTGAAATATCATTTCAATTGTATTCCATATTTAAAATATTAATTTTACATTTTTTTCTTAAGTCTTTGCAATACAACAAGTATCTCACCTTTGGAGCACCTCTGATTTAGACATTTTCCATGTGTTCAGCAGCCATGTGTGGTGAGGAACGACTCAGCTAACTGGTGAGGAGTTCTATAATGGACGACCTTGATAGGCAGCAGGTGTGCATGTGAGGGAGGAGGCAGGAAAAGAAGTTCTGCTGAAGCCGTATCTGAGAGGAGAACCAGTTGTATACACTGATAAAAATAAAATTGTAATACATTTAAACATGGTAAAAGTGCATAATCGCTACAGAATAAAAAGCATAATTTCTAAAACATTGCAAAAAAAACAGAAAACAGGGAAAACTTGATAAATCCAATAAAAGCCTGCATGCACACAGCAAGTAAGCACTGTAGAAAGAAAATTTAAAAATGAGATAATGCAAATATACCCACACAAGTCAATAATCACAGCCAATATGAGGATGTATTTATCTATTAAAAGTCAAAATGCTTAGGGTGGTGCCTGTGGTTCAGTGAGTAGAGCGCCAACCCCATATACGGAGGGTGTTGATTGGAACCCAGCCCCTCCCAAACTGCAACAAACAAATAACCAGGCGTTGTGGTGGGCACCTGCAGTCCCAGCTACTCGGGAGACTGAGGCAAGAGAATTGCCTAAGCCCAAGAGTTGGAGGTTGCTGTGAGCTTTGACACCACAGCACTCTGCCGAGGGTGACAAATTGAGACTCTGTCTCTAAATAAATAATGTCAATAAATGTCAAAATGCTTAGATTGGATTTTTTTAAGTGCATAATTGCATGTATTTTAAAATAGATGAGGAAAAGTTAAATCATTAGGAAAAAAGAAGAGCCCCTAACGTTTTAGGTTTCTAGTTAGAAAGAGACATTCAGTAAATACCTAGAAGAAATGTTAGGCAGTAATATAAGAAAGATTACATCAATCATAATAGGATTTGGGGTGTTGAATTCAGTAACTCCCATTTAAATCTTATTTTTGCCATCTTTGTCAGGTAAAAAATTTTTTTTTGTTTTTTTTTCTTTTTTTTTAAAAGAAAAAAGATGAGGGAGTAGGGAGAGGCGAGAAGGGGAGGTTGGGGGTCATCGTGTATGGCACCCCTCTTAGAGGTGGAACACAATTAAAAGAGAGAATTTATCTAACAAATGCAATCAAGGTAACCTAATTCTTTGTAACCTCAATAAATCCCAAATAATAAAAAAAAACACTTAAATAGATATGCAGATAACCAGTAAATATAGGGAAAGGTGACTAATCTTATTTAACATTATTAAAATGGAAATTAAAAGTAAAATGAAACAAAAAAAGAAAAACATCTTCAAAATCCTGTTGAAGATACACACACAAGACAAAATAAAGAGAAATACTGAAAATAAACAGAAAAAAATGTGCAAAACATATACTTACAAAAAAGCAGGTATAGTTAATGTCAGACAAATAAATAAAATCCATACAGAAAGCTTCAAAAGAGTAATAATATTTCATATTGATATAAGGTATAGTGTGTCAAGAAGCTACGTTATTCATGAAACATTTTAGGTTCAAATAATGCAAAGCAAAAATTATGAATAATAAAAAGAAACTTTAATTCCAGAGATAAAAGGTAATAGATATTTACACATTTTTTTCTTGGAATTAAGTCTCAAATATTTAAAGAGAATTATAGATATTTTCATTCCTTAATACTTAATATGTATCTTAATAAGAGGGTCTTCTTTTGATACAATTACAATGCCATATAACTCAGTAAAAGAAAAAAACATATTTTCTTTAATATTACCTAACACCTGACCAATTTTAAGTTCTCTAATTACCAACTATGGTATTTTAAAGGTTATTGATTTGAATCAGAATTTTAAGAGTCTGTTAATTGTTCATACGTGTTACATCTTCTAAGTCCCCTTTCATCTGAAATAGCCTCCCCCCCCCCACTTTTCTCCCACACTGCTGTCTTGCTGAAGTCACTGGGCCTCAGAGTGTCACATTCTGGGTTTACCTGTTGTACTTTCACGGTGTCATTTTACTTGTTCTTCCATCCTGATATGTATTAAAGACTGGAGATTGGGTACAAAGACTTTATTAAATATTATGTCCTTTTGGCTCGGCATCTGTAGCATGATGGTTACGGCATCAAAAAAATAGCCAGGCCATGTGGTGGGCACCTGTGGTCCCAGCTTCTTGGGAGGCTGAGGTAAGAGAATTGCATAAGCCCAAGAGTTTGAGGTCTGTGAGCAGTGATGCCATGGCACTCTACCAAGGGCAACATAGTGAGACTCTGTCTCCAAAAAATAAAAAATAAATATATGTTCTTTTTACTTTTTGTAAGGATACTTTACATACTGTGCTATGAACTTTATGTTACATCATGTCAGAACTTTCCTAATATCCACTTATGACACTTTTATGAATCCTAAATTGACCAGTGTGTTTAAGTGAGAGTTTATGTTTTGAGGGATATGAGGGCTTTGCTTTTGTGTTTTATGCATTTTTAAGAAAAAAATGGATATGTTTACCACATCAAAATTTAAAACTTTATAATGACACATACTTCCTTAAAGTTAAAATAAATGACATACTAGAAGAAAATATTTTTAAAATATGGACCAAGCCAATCACCTAAGACAGAAGTGATTGCATATTAGTAAGGGAAAGAAAAGCAAGTAATAGAAAAGTAACACGAGAATTCCAATGGATATTCATAAGCAAAGGAAAAATGATTGTCAATGAAAGCTTAAAAGTGGCTCAGTTTCAGTAATAATCAGGAAGCAATTCAAAATATTTTTACCCTATATATTGGTAAATTTCTATAATTTGATAATCATTTATTCATTTATTCTATAAGCATTTTGTGTTCCAAGCCCATACCCGGCCTAAGTCCAGGCATAGCTGAGGACAAAATATATTTCCTATCCTTGAGAAACTTGCCTTATTAAGCCGGCAAATAGTCAATGAATAAATAAACATATATGATAAAAATTTAATTTTAGGTAATGACATATTCACAAATAAATGAACAGTATTTCTTAATCGAGATGGGGTGGTGGTCGGATGAGCTGTCCAAGGAAAGCCTCCCTGGGACTCAAGGTCCAAGGTCGTGCCTATGACACTGTTAGGCATCTGAGTGTAAGAACCTGGGGCTGGGGCAGGGTGGAGCAGTCAGGGTTTCCCTGCGCAAAGAGCTGGTCAGAAAATCCAGACTGAATCTGCCACTTAGGAGGCATAAGAGGCCCATGTTTTCAGAGCTCTGTGAGTGGCATGCTGTGCTTCAGATTACATCATGTCATAATACACCCTTTGTCAAGGAAAGGCTAGAAGTGAATTTCCAATGGTAGGATGAAGCAAGATTAGGTAAGAATTTCAGAAGGTAAGATTTAATGCAAAAATCAGTGACAGTGCATGAAAACTTTGAAACAGAGGAGAGACATGATGAGCTTTTCTTTTTTAAGTTTACTCTGGGACTGGTGGGGAAGGGATTGTGAGTGGAAGCATAGAGGCAGGCAGACCAGTTAGGTGCTGGACAGGAGCCAACAGGCTCAGGATGCATTTTAGAGGCCAAGCCTCAGGTCCTGCTGGTGGACTGAAAGAAAAGGAGCAAACACAGGCAGCTCCCAGGGGCTTGTCCTGGGCCCTAGGATGGATGGCAGCACCACTGACTGAGAGGAGGGAAAGGGGCAGGAGAGGGGTGGGGGCAGAGCTCTTTGGAGTAGTCCGGACGTGATGGGGGCAGGAGAAGATAATCCAACAAGCATTTTTGGAGGATAGTATGGGAGGTGATCCAAGGGTACACCTGGATGTGAGTGTAGGGCTTCTTTCAACAGTCCAAGTGGGAACCAGTTAGACTCAGACCCAAGGTAGGGGGAAGAAGGGGGAAGAGAAGATAGTTTCCAGTGATGGGAGGCAGGGTGAACTGGATGGCAGGGCTGGGACAGGAAGGTAGGGACTTGTCCACAAGGGTGAGTAAACGTGTGAGAAAGTATCATCCAACAAATAAAAAATTAAGGAGTTCAGAGAACAAAGCTGTAAGGTCCTTAAAGACTGAGCCCCAGCCCTTTTATTATCCTGTGAATTGGTCCAGGGCTAGCCCTGCATAAAGTGAGTTGAATGAATAGATTAAACAAGAACAGCAGCCTCAACAATAACAGCATTGGAAGCACCGGATGACTTCTTGATAATAAACCTTATTAACTTGCTGCAATATTCCCACCTGCTATTTGAGAAACGCTGAAAAAGAAATTTCATGTATTGAGGATAAGGTAGAGGATGGGAGAATGAGCAATATAGGACAATTACCTTTTTTTTTTTTTCATAAACAGTGTTTTAAAAAATAAAGACAAATTTTCAAATTGATGGAATGTGTAAGATGGTAGGGTTAGGTGCTGCTGGATTAGAAGGTAAATAGACTTTCTTTACAGAGAGTCCACCCTTACCACCACTGGCTTTAAGATACAAAAGTGTCTGTGACTAAGCCCAGTCATTGTTAATAATGTTAAAACCAACATTACAAATAATATTCATTATGGATGTACAAGCACACAGGTATCCAACCAATATTATTATGTTGGAATCAGGTTCTAATTTTTAATATTGATTTAGCATTACAAAAAGAATATATATTTTTTTTTCTTTTTTTTTGCAGTTTTTGACTGGGGCTGGGTTTGAACCTGCCACCTCTGACATATGAGGCCAGCACCCTACTCCTTTGAGCCACAGGCACTGCCCACAAAAAAAGAATATTTTTAATGGACTAATTTTTTAAAAATTCTTATCCAAAACATCTGTCTGGGGAACTACTTTATTTTATTCTAAAAAGTGAATAAGTGAAAATCAAGTTAACTGTTGTTTCCTTCTATACATTGCTGAGAAATATTTCAAAACGTCATGCTCCCAGTGTGGAGTACCAACTTTAGAAATTATTAATTCAGCAAATCCAAATAAACTTCCAGTCAAGAACAACTGAAGTGATTTCATAATATGTTTAAATATTGACGATTGTTCTTCAACTTCTGGGTGTTTCAACAGAGAGATAAGGAAATACCAACCAGAGATGAAAATCTCAGCATTCCCACCACTACACATTGGTACTGGTGTAATCACACAGACGGACTTGGAAATAGTGAGCAAAAATTGACCTGCCTATAACCCTCGCCTCTCTCTTACCTCTCAGCTAGAGGGTTTTAGTCTTCTTATCTGTCATCCGTGAATATTCTTTCCCTCGCTATACTCAAGGAAACTTCATTATATGAGTTTTTCACTCTGTAGTCTATCTAATTTTAAATGAATGTCACAATTCTTAGTGACATACTGCATAGCCCAGAGTGAAATCTTTCATACAGTTCCCGAGAGAGTCGAGCAGATGCCAAAACACTGCTAGTGCAGGTTTCTTTGTGACTTGAGATGTTTAAAAGGTATTACATCATTCTTGAACTTGCATTTCTTTCTGCCTTCTGTGCTTTCGGGGATATGAGATGATGTACAGCAAAGTATTTCTCCATGTTGGTTCTAAGACCATAAAGGCCAGAATCACTGGGATTGCTTATCTCTTCAGCTCTTTGAATAAGTTGTTGTCCCTTTGACTCTCTGAGTTGGAGTTAGAGGTTATAGCATTTCCAGAACTTGCCTTGCTTGTTTTTACCCAGGATTTCCTGTGACCAGTACATTTTTTCCCTCTAACGCCTGACACATCCAGTGAAGCACACTTCCACTAACATAAATGAAATCTAGGTAATGAACAGCCATGTCGTTAATAAGCACACCTGACTCAAAGAGATGGTCACAATTTTTATAAGTTTTGTCTTCTAACATGTGAGAATGACCCATTAATTGATTGATTTATCAATAGGGAGACACAAACAAATTTCTTATAAAGGTTCACTGATGTTCACGACTGAATCTATCTCCTGATGTAAAGACAGGGGAGTCATTTTCCAAAGAAAGGCAATAGGTGGGAAGAAACATCTCACCACAGTCAAAGCCAGCTTCTTGTCCCAATAAAAAGGACCATGTTGGAAAGGCAGGTTAACAGGAAGGGACATTGAAAAAGAAGTTACCCAGAATAATGCAGTGCTTGAGCAGTCTCATCTAACTCTGACTTCAAAGATTAGGGAACTCGGGATAAGAGCAAACAAAACTAGCAAGTGGAATTCCTGGGACTGGAACTGAAGCACCTTAATTTGTAGCCCAATGTTCTTTCTTTTTTTTTTTTTTATTCTGAAGATATTTATTGAAACATTAATATTTAATACATGCCAAGTAATTTTCTATGTGGCAAAGACACATTGGTGCTAGGCAGATTATACATTTTAAAAATGGGTATACCCATAGCTCCCATGGAACACCCTTAAAATGTGACTTTGACATTCTTTCTATAGAGAGGTGAGATCTATATTCCATCTCTTTAAATCTACCAAGAAGACTTAGTAGTTTGAGTGAAGTTAACACTTGTTCAAAAAAATAAAAAGACTTTGTGTCAAGATAAAGCAGTGAGCCTGATTTCAAAGATAGCCTAAGAGACAAAGTGGGTGGAGGGCTTGAACAGCCCTAAGGCTCATAAGCTTTGGCTGACAATAAATGACAGGGAGGGTGAGGTTGTCGAGTAGAACCAGGCACACATTGAGGATGCACAGCTCACCAGGCGGGGCATATCTTGATAGCAACTATGTCCCCATGATGCCACCAGACTCACAGATCACAATGGGACTATGTAACCATGTGGCCTGCTTCTCCATTTCTTCTCCAGCACCTGGGTATACAAGGTCTGACAATTAAGTTTGCAAACTTGCCACTCTGTGCTTTAATTGACAGTACTGTACAAACAACTCTCTGAGGTTCATAACCTTGGTATATCAGAGTTGCACAACTGTGTTTGTGTTGCTGTGTGGCGGTGTTGTGCTGAGGACTGTTCATTATTGCTTGTTGTGTGCATTTGTGTACTGTTGGGAGAAGGCTGGAACTTAAATTAGACCAGTGAACAAATATTAAATTTCTTATTGAACTGGGCAAGAGTGAAAGTGAAATCAGTCAGTTAAAGTTTATGGGGATAATGCCATGAAGAAAATAGCAGTGAACAAATGGATTAAATGTTTTTCTGAGGGAACAGTGTCACTGATGAAGAAAGGTCAGGGCAGCTAGTAATGAGCAGAATTGATGAAAACATTGCAAAAAATCATAGGATTGTGCATTAGAATTGTTTTCTGATGGTGAGAAGCATACCAGACCAAGTAAATATCAATAGAAAAACAATTGGGGAAATCTTACCATGATAAAGATTTGTGCAAAAATGGTCCTGAAAGAGCTCACTCATGAGCAAAAGCAAAGGAAAGTCAAAGCTAACCAAGACCTCGGGGAGGAAAGGCAATGTAATAGGCCATGTTATCACTGCTGATGAGACATGGGTGCACCAATACAATCTTGAAACAAAGCATCAAAGTGCACAATAGAAGTCAGCGTATTCTCCACAACCAAAAAGTTTCTTTAGTACAAATCAAGAGTCAAAACAATGTTGCTAACCTTTTTTAATATTAAAAGAATTATTCATTATGAATTTGTATGAACTGACACTTAACCACATTTACTATTTGGAAGTGTTCACATAGTGAAAAAGTGAGATGAAAATGAGCTGAACTCGTGGTTCTTGCATCATGACAATGCACCAGCTCACAATAGTAGATGAGAGGCAGTGCCTATTTAGCCAATAATAAAATACCTGCATTGGAACACTGTCCCTACTCACTGATCTGATCCCTAACATCTTTTTGTTCCCCAAAGATAAAGGAAATACTTAAAGGAAGACATTTTGGTGACAATCAGGGAATCAAGAGTAATGTGACAATAATTCTGATGGCCATTCCAGAAAGAGTTCCAAAATTGCTATGAAGTGGGTGGTGGCACTGGTGAATAGCTTTCCAAGGGGAATATCTCCAAGGGGACTACTACCATATTCAGGGATGTAGTACTTTTTTTTAGGATGAGTTCATGAACTTAATTGTCAGATCCTGTATATTTAGTCTCAAAAAAATTATATATTCCTCATTCAGAAATAAATCAGGTCTACCTCAGATTAGATTCCAAAAGATTGTCTATATAGATTTGGATCCAGGTGCTCCTCACTTGACATGGAGATGGCGGGACACACACACTGTCACCAAGCAGGGAGATGGTGGGAACATACACGCTGTCACCAGGCAGGGAGATGGTGGGAACACACGCACTGTCACCAAGCAGGGAGACGGCGGGAACACACGCACTGTCACTGGACAGGGAGATGGTGGGAACACACATGCTGTCACCAGGCAGGGAGATGGCAGGAACACACACGCTGTCACCGGGCAGGGAGATGGTGGGAACACACATGCTGTCACCGGGCAGGGAGATGGTGGGAACACACACGCGGTCACCAGGCAGGGAGACAGCAGGAAGGTTCACACTGTCACCAGGCAGGGAAACAGCAGGAAGATTCACACTATCACCAGGCAGGGAGATGGTGGGAACACACACGCAGTCACCAGGCAGGGAGACAGCAGGAAGGTTCACACTGTCACCAGGCAGGGAAACCGCAGGAAGATTCACACTATCACCAGGCAGGGAGATGGTGGGAACACA
>CAUYQV010076503.1:0-35995 GCA_963574575.1 Galagoides demidoff
TAACATTAAGAACATCCCTCCTACGGTGCATCTTACAAGGGTACATGTGAAATTTACTAGGTGTAGAATATAAATGTCTTAACACAATAACTAAGAAAATGCCGTGAAGGCTATGTTAACCAGTTTGATGAAAATATTTCAAATTGTATATAAAACCAGCACATTGTACCCCATGACTGCATTAATGTACACAGCTAAAAAAAAAAAAAAGTATAGGGATCATCTATTGGGTCTATTAAAAAGTGAATTTACGCCTTGAAAAAAAAAAAAAAGAGCATCTCTCCTGCCTACAGCCAACACTAGTCCCAGAAATTTTAGAAGAGTTCATGACTGGTGGAATACCAAGGTGTGCAATCTACGAGAAATCAGTTAAGTATGTTGAGATAATTTCTACTGAGGGAAATTTTAGTTTATCCATTTGCTTCACTTACTGATCCTTGTAAGCAAACATGGAAGTCCCAAGGTTTGAAGAGCTGGGAGCTCTGGGACAACGATATCCATGCAGTATTTTATCTAACTCATGACCTGTGTCTTCCTGCAGGGTTCCCTCACTTTCATCATCACTGCCGCTATTCACTCTTTAAAACCATGATCCAGTAATGGATTCTGACAGTTTTGTATTAAATAATACTTTTATATATAACATGAATAATCCAAGGTATGAGTGATCTTAGATAGTTTACATTTAAGTTTTTAAAATCCCTTTGATTTCAAATCAGTAATCTATACAACCCTTGACTACAGTATATAAAGTATTTGAAAGTAAATTTATTTATTTTTATTATTTTTTTTCAGAGATAGAGTCTCACTTTATCACCCTTGGTAGAGTGCTGTAGCATCATAGCTCACAGCAACCTCCAACTCCTGGGCTTAGGCGATTCTCTTGCCTCAGCCTCCCAAGTAGCTAGGACCACAGGTGCCCAACACAATGCTCATTTATTGTTGCAGTTTGGCTGGGGCGGGTTTGAACCCACCACCCTCGGTATATGGGGCCAGCGCCCTACCCACTGAGCCACAGGCATGGCCTAGAATTTAAATTTAATAACTTATAGATTCTATTAACTTCATTCTTTCTAAATGTCAAGGAATCAGGAATTGCAGAACGAAGCCAATTCTCTCTCTCTCTTAGTCTCCATTAAATATTCTTACATACTGTTTAGAATTTTTCCTATTTTCTACAATAGACATATGTGTCTTCATTTACAAAAACTTGTTTTAAAATAATTGTCATAAAATTTCTTAACTTTGAGACGACATGTTGGTAGTGTAGCTAGCACTAACTATAAAATCTTTTCACTTGTATTTGACAAGACAGAGAACGGTAAATGGCCTTATTATAAGTAATTGTGTGAATCCACAAAATTGTTCAAATTTTATTGAAACTCTCACATTTCCACTTGCAAAGTTTCACTGAAAGAAGGATCCTGGGAGTGACTGATTCCAGTTCCCTCCTGTGACTGACAAGACTCGAAAACCGATATACCCAGGATCACACATTTTCCTAGTTAATGGTGAAAATGGGACTAAAAACTAGTTCTAGTTTTCTAATTTAGAGCTCTTTTATTATAACACAGCTTCCTTCTTATTTATAAAATAACAAAAGGTCACTTTTGAAATGAGTTATAAGTAAAAGATACTGTAGATATTTAATTATAATCTGTGATAGATTCTACATGAAATACCAGTTTTATAATTTAGGACAGATGAGAAAATTTCCCTTTAAGTCAATGCTGACTTGGGTGGTAAGCAGGGGAGCCTGTAGCTCTTAGTCAACAGAACACGCTCATATATATACCATGTGTGCGAAATGACATTTTGGGCAATGGTGGACCACATGTACTATGGTGGTCCCATAAGAATGTAACACTGTATTTCTCCTGAACTTTTTCTATGTTAATCTATGTTTAGATACACAAATATGCACCATGGTGTTACACTTGCCCACGGTGTTCAGTATGGTGACATGCTGTACAGGTTTGGAGCCCAGGAGCAACAGGCCACGCCATGCAGCCAACGTGTCTCGTAGGCTGCACCATCTAGGTGCTACATGAGGGTCACACAGAGACTAACTGCCTGAGGACACATTTCTCAGACTGCGTCCCTTTCATTAAATGACACGTCGGTCATTGTATCATCGTAAATCCTTCCAGTCAGTGAGCACTTTTGCACATTCACATTTGCAGAGCACGGTCCCAGTTTCCAGGGAAAGTGGATGGGTAGGCTCTGGGGATTAAAGGAAAGGAAAGGACATGGTTTTTACAAGTCAATAAAACCTTCAATCTAGAAGTGGAAAAAATATCCCAGAACAAATAAAACAACTGTCTTATTGATTTTTAAGGCTTTTAAAATTTTTTATTTGTTAAGCTATATTGAGAGAGGGAATCATCTGTAACCTCTCTCTCTTACCCTTCCCCCCACAACTCCCATTCCAGGTGTAAATATTATACCTCCCTCTTAAAAAACATTTCACAGTCCAATCACCTCTTATTGTCTCAGCCATTATATGAGAAAGAGAGTCTGGCTCCATTTTTCAATGTTTGTTTATTGTTTTCAAGCCCCCCACCCCTTTCCCTGGTCCCCACATCAAGGAAGCTATAGAGAAAGCCCCAGATGCTGCCCCTTTGGCACCAGAGGAAAGTTCAAGCCTTAATCCCTTATCACCATCAAACCTAGAGGTCAGCTGCCTTCCTTGCAAGGGCAGATTTGGCCTTTTGGGGACCAGGTCAGGAGGCCCGCCTCGTCCCACCCCCACTCCCAAGCTTCATTGTGTGGGTAATCGGACTTCATGCCCTCTTGGTATAGGGGTATGTCATCTTCAGTCTCGACACTGGGACTGGATGTTGGGTGGGAGAACGTCCCATTTCTCTGGAGTGGCCACAGCATGTTGTCAGACTGGCTTGAGCTGCCACCCCTGTTTTCCTGGACCAATGCAGTAACCTGTGTGTTTGTCTTCCAGCTTTAGCTCTTGTCTCATTTTGTCTGTTTCCCACAGGGGTGATAATTTAATCCACACCCTGTCCATCCTGTCGCTCTTCCATTCAACATCTTCCAGCGGACTCACTCAGAGTAAGAGCCAAGCCCTTACTGACTCCCACACCCTTTGGACGTGTGATCTCTCCTGTATGTGCCACTCTGATGACGTCACCTCCTACCTTCTTACCGTTCTCCCCTTATCATGCCCCTCCTGCTAGCCTCAGTGGCCGCCTCGCCCCTGAAAGAGGCTAAGCGTGTTCCACATCCTTTTTCCTCACTGTGCCCCTGCTGGACTTCTGGTCCTTTGCTGTTCCTCCAGATGTCCTAACAGGTGGTTCCTTCATTTGCTTCATGACTGCTCCAGTGGGGCCTTCTGGGACCACCTGCATCACAGCAGGAATTGCTTTACTCTCTGACACTCCCGGTTTCAATTACTGTGCTTTATTCTTCCTTTATAGCATTGATCACCTCCAAATTACATATTACCAACTTACCTGTTTGATGTCTGTTTCCAACTAGAATTTAAACTCCCTGAGGTCAGGGACTTTGTTCTGTTCATTGCTACAGTCTCAATACTTATCCATGTCTGGCACAGAGCATGCCTTCAATTAATATCTTTTCAAGTCTATATACACATCCACACACAGAATCCATAGTCTTAAGCACATCTCACTTGGGTAGCTCAGCTAATTAATCCTGGCCCCTCACTATAAACACATGGATCTATAATGAACAACAGAGAATCTTTTCTGATTCTTTCTCTAAATCTCTATTTTTTTTCCCTATGCAAGAAGAAAAGGAAGAATGTGTAGATTTAAAAAATAACACAACAAAGAACGTAGTTTTGCTTTCTGGTCTTATTCTGGGCACGATGTTTGATGTCCTGTAGTTTCAGTTGCCTTTCCGTTCCTGCAGGGAATAGGAGGCTGTGTCGTGAACTAAGCGCTGGTGTGTTTGGTTTATGTGCAGGTGGATGGAGAAAGGGAGACACTGAAGTCACTTGGTCCTGACCTGTGGCCACGTTCGCTCAGTTTTCATTACACATGGTGGTAATTAAATAGACTAATGATTTCACCAGCCATTTTCTGAAGTCCTCTTTCATATATCTACATATGTATGTACATGCACACACACATATATCATATATACGTATTTCTGCCCCACATCTTTCGGGGGGGGGAGGTGCTTGCAGGATGCTAGTTGGAAAACTGAAGCTTACCTTACTGTGTTCTTTTGTCTTATCACCTTGACTCAGCAGGGCAGTCTTTTGAAGTCCCTTGAAAACAGTGAGAGCTCTGGGTTTGCATTCTCTCCAAGAGATGCACACTTCCTACAGGCTCAGGAGAGAATGGAGAAATCAGACTCTCGGCCAAGCAAGCCAGTACCTACAGAAAGCTGCGTGTTCATATTTTTTACATTTTTATCTTCTACATCTTCTTTTATTGTGGCATCATAATTTCAAAAAGTAGATCTGAACTATACTTAAATTCAAAGATTGCAGGTGTGATGCCCTACCTAACAGAGCCACTGAGATCTCCTAATGCTGCACCTTGTGGTAGTTCTGGCTCCCCCTGTGAACAAGCCCGAGAGTCTCTCAGCCTGCATTGAAATTAGCGACTTTGAATTCATTTTGCTTTTGTACTTCAGTTTTGCCTTTATTTTAACTTTCTTTAGGATACTTAGCATCTTATGCCTTCTTATCACATTTATTACAATATATCTTGTATCTTAGTTACTTTTAAAAGTTGAATAGTGGTGGCTCATGCTTATAATCCCAGCACTCTGGGAGGCTGATGTAGGTAGACTGCCCAAGCTCAGTTAAAGAACGGCCTGAGCAAGAGCTAGATCCTATCTTTAAAAATCAGCTGGGCATTGTGGTGTAGGTTGTAGTCCCAGATACTCTGGAGGCTGAGTCAAGAGGATTGCTCAAGCCAAAGAGTTTAAGGTTGCTGTGAGCTATGATACCATGGCATTCTACCTAGGGTGAAAAAGTGAGATTCTTTCTCAAAAAAATAAAAAAAAAAAGTTGATCTTCCCCAGAGTCAAAGTTGCTTAAAGGCAAGGAAAATATTTTTATGTAAGCTTATAACCTTGGCCCATATCCTTCACCAGGAAGAAGTGGGTCCACTTAAAATTTAAAATCTTGCTATCCAGTGTAAGTCAACACCCAGGGTTTCTTAGCCCATATGCCAAGTTTCTGCCTAGTGAGAAATCATGTAAATAAATAAATAAATAAATAAAAACAATAGCAATCTCTAGCCACTACTTAGAAATCAAAGGCAGCTCATATTATGCAGGGACCACCACCGATAAGATTGTCATGCCCTGTACTTGATTCTGGTTCCAGCAACAGTTCTCAGTGAGGGTTTCAGCCACATTCTCTATCAGGAGAGACAGTTGCCTGTTCTTACTATATCATTGGTTCCATATGAATTTAGAATTGTCCTGCATTTTTAGTGGATTAAAATTTTGTTCTCATGCAACATCTTTTATTTCAAATAACTCTCTTTTCTGTTCACTCTTATATTGTCTCATGGTGGCGCCATAATTTTTTCAAACTTTTTGTATTACAGCTCTTTTTAATACCTTTTATTTTTAGTTTTCTGTTTCTGGTAAGCAGCATATTCTTGCTTTTTCCATTTGTATCAAGTGTAATGATTTATTACAGTATAATAAAATGGTTACTTTTCTCACCTCTCTAACAATGTTAGAACCTTAAAGACCTTTTAATCTCTTATGTTTATTGTCTTATGAATTATCGAATGATTTATCATCCAGACTTGTTTGAACTGCTCATTTGAAAGTAGGGAAGACCCATATCCTCACAGTCAGTAGACATGGCTAATTAAAACTAAAAGAGAAACTTATAACTTTTAAACTCCATTCCATCTCCCCTCCCATTATTTGGTTACTACGTATTGTCCTTTGTGAAAGTTATCATTCCATTGTCCTCTGGTTTTTGTTGTTTCTCTCCTGTATTAGAATATCCATACTTCTTCTGGCTGTTTTAATGCTTTTCTTTTGTCATTGTTTTTAAGAAGTTTTACTATGATGTTTATTCTGATTGGGATTCATAGCAATTCGTGAATAAGTGGTTTGGTATTTTCCATCAATTTTGGAAAATCCTTGTTTATTATCCGTTCAAATATTGCACTGCTCCATTTTCTGGTTCCTTTTCTACTGAAACTCCCACCATAATGTAGTGCTCTTCTTTAACCTACTTAGTCCCTTTAACCTTAAATTCCAATTTGATTAATTTTAATATTGTTTCTCCTGCTTTCTTTCTCCTTGTATTTGCCTACCGTTTTTTATCCGTTAGTCTCCCTTTCTTTTCTCTTTTACTTTTCTTTCTTGAGACAGAGTCTCACTCTGTTGCCTCAGGCTAGAGTTCCTATGGCATCAGCTCAGCTCACAGAAACCTCAAACTCCTGGATTCAGGTCATCCTCCTGCCTCAGCCTCCTAAGGAGGCTGCCCACCACAATGTCCAGCTAAGTTTTGTATTTTTAGTAGAGATGGGGGTCTCACTCTTGCTCAGGCTGTTCTCAAACTTCTGACCTCAAGTGATCCTCCTGCCTTGGCCTCCCAGAGTGCTAAGATTACAAGCATGAGCCACCATACCTGGCCACATCTCCCTTTTTTGTTAACCCCCCCCCATAGATCTGATGACTAGAATCTACAGAGAACTCAAATTAATCAATAAGAAGAAAACAACAACCCCATTTCTCTGTGGGCAAGAAACTTAAACAGAAACTTCTCTGAAGATGATGGATGAATGGCCAATAAACACAGGAAAAATGCTTATTGTCCCTAATCATCAGAGAAATGCAAATCAAAACCACTCTAAGATATCACCCAACCCCAGCAAGATTAGCCCACATCACAAAGTCCCAAAACAAGTGGATGTGAAGAGAAGGAACACTTCTACACTGCTGGTGGAATTGCAAATACAGCCTTTTTGGAAAGAAGTATGGAGAATTCTCAAGGAACTAAAAGTTGGCCTACTATGTGATCCTATAATTCCATTAGTAGGTATCTACCCAGATTAACAAAAATCATTTTACAAAAAAGACATTTGCACCAGAATGTTTATTGCAGCCCAATTCATAATTGCCAAGTCATGGAAGCAACCCAAATGCCCATCACCCCATGAATGCATTAACAAATTATGGTATACGTACACTATGGGATACTATGCAGCCATAAAAAAGATGGAGTCTTTACATCTTTTATGTTTACCTGGATGGAGTTGGAACATATTCTTCTTAATAAAGTGTCTCAAGAATGGAAAAAAGTATTCAATGTACTCAATACTATTATGAAACCAATATATTATCAAGTACACATTCATATAAATGATAAAACACAAATATAGTCCAGAAAAAAGGAGGGGGGAGAGGGAAGGGGAGAGAGAAGGAGAAGGAGAGGGAGGGCAATTAGTGGGATCTTGCCTAATGTGCACAGTGCAAGGGCACATTTCAAAACAACTAAGAGTATATTACAAATGTCTTACCACAAAAATAAGTGAGGTGATGGTTATGTCAATTAGTTTGATTTAAGCACTCCACATTATACATCAAATTATCACATTTTACCCCATAAATAGTTATGATTTAATAAAAATTAAATTTAAACAATGTGTAATTTTATTTTGTACTTATAAAAAATATAAAGCCCTTTTTATTTAGTTTTTAACAGTCTGACAGTTTCTATTTTTAAATCCTTTGTTTATGTGTAGCAAAATAAGCTGCATTCCTAACTGTATTTCTTCTTTTTACTGCTAGTGGTTACCTCATCTCACAACACCTGCTTGCCTCCAGAGGGCTAAGCACCTTGGAATTGCTCAGGAGAGAAAGGAGGCTGCATTCAGGTAGCCCCCGAATCCCCTCTCCAGTTTCTCTCATCTGCTATCTCATTTAATCTTCCTGCAAAACATTTTCAAAGAATGTATTCATCTCCCCTAGGTCTGCATTTTGATAACCTATGTAACACCACATAGTGGCACACACCTATCTTTTGAGCTGTTTTCTCTCTGGGTATAATCTGAAGTCTATTTATCTCCTCTGAAATGTCTTTGCCCCATAAAATACTAAGATAGAGTACTTGAAAGTCTCTTCCGTGTAATCTCTCCATACGATCCAGCTCCACGTCCACAAATCAGTTCTAGAAAGTTGCCCAAGGCACCCAACAGCTCCTCCAGACAGATGTGACAGTAATATAACCACTACAATGATGTTGGTTGCCAATTACCCACTGCTTCTTTTTCACCAGCAGGCAGTGTAAAGAAAATATTGTTAATCTTCACAACTTTATGGGCCAGTGTAATTAGCCTTTTACTACTGACAAGGAACCTCTGGCTCTAGAAAATTTAATTAACTTACTCAGATTCATTCAGCTTTTCCGTGAGAGGATCTGGGGCAGATCACTTTGGTTTCTCATCCCTCCCTTCCATTGAATTACAGCTGATCTAGGTCTTACTTGGAGCCTCCTTGGCGTGGGGAAGGAGAGAAGTGGTATAGTTCCAGCCCCAGCGTGTCTCCACCTGAGTTGTGAAGCCCAGGGAGCATCAGTGAAGATGGAAATAGGTGAGGGTCATATTAACTGAAGATGATCATCCCACTTCCTTGACTGGCTTAGTTCTGTTTTCCCAGCACTTTCTGGACTGTAGGCTGTGCCCTGTGGCGTGCCAAAGCTCTTTTCCTCCTTGCCAGTATCTTCATTATTTTTCTATTTCCTAACTCCTGTTCTGAGTCCTATTCTTAATTTCAACTGATTCCTATAAACCATTAAATGATCACTAGCAATACTAAAGGTATAAGAGACCTTAGAGATAAGGCGAGACAAACCATCTTGTCTGATGGGGGCTGAGGCAGTAACTAACAGCTAAGAGGTGAGATCCTGACCTATAGCTCTGTTCTCTCCATCCCCAGAAATATGCTCCATGCCACCCCTGTGAGACCAGATGGGGCTGCTCGTATCATTTAAGGTATGATGTCTCTCAAGGGCACTTAAGGATAATTCTTGAAGCTGCAATGCCTCACAAAGGTCCAGCTGAGAGGGCTGCCTGAGGGTCCCTCACCTCTTTCACTCGCCCTTAAAAAAGACTAAACTTGGCCTTGAGGAAATATAATTCATATACTGGCATTCTCCATTCCATATAGCAGAATAGACGGAGTAAAGATTCAGGCTATGGGCTGGGCGTGGTAGCTCACACCCGTAATCCTAGTACACTAGGGAGCTGAGTGGGAGGACTGCTTGAGCTCAGGAGTTGGAGACCAGACTGAGCAAGAGCAAGACCCCCATCTCTACTAAAAATAGAAAACAAAATTAGTTGGGCATTGTAGGCTACAGCTCTTCAAGAGGCTGAGGTGGGAGAAATCGAGGCAGGAGAATTGGTTGAACCCAGGAGTTTGAGGCTGCTATAAGCCAGGCTGATGCTGTACCACTCTAGCTTAGGGCAACAGAGTAAGACTATTTCAAAAAAAAAAAAAAAAAAGAAGAAGAAGATTCAGGCTGCAAATATCAAACTTGGTATCTGCATGCTTACAAATGTCTGTGACTGCCTATCAGTTTATGTAATTATGTTTTAATCTTTAACTATTCGTTTATGATTTGTAATTTTAAAATGTGGAGAACTAAATATAATATTTCCTAGATGCGTTTTCTGGGGTGTGTGTGTGTGTGTGTGTGTTTTAAGCAGAGTCATGTTTATACACCTCAGTCACCAGATCTGACATGAAAATAAAATCATTGCTTTAGATTCAAGGCCTAAAAATATCAGGGTAGGCCCTAGTACACATTAACTATGCCTAGTATATATTTTTCTTCTCTCTTTTCTTTCTTTATTTATTAGAAGTATCTTTGGCAACAAGTTGAATGCTTTTTCAGCCATCCCAGTTCCTTCTCCAGGCCTGCATTTTTCCTGAGGGCGGTAAAAAGGCAACTTTCTTCTATTTCAGAGGAGAGCAGAGGCAACAGGAACCATCTCAGTTTTGCATGCCCAGTCAAAGGAAAGAGCAAAAGTATTTCAGTTAGAATTTTTGGTTGCAAGTAACAGAAATTAGCTTTAGCTAACCTAACCTAAAAAATTATTGAAGGATTTTAGACACTCCCAGAATCCTTGGAAGGGATGGAGAGCCAGGGTTGGAAAGCAGGCTGTAATCAGGAAGCCTTGGCAGCAAGAAACCCAGTCTGGTGCTGCTACACATGGGTCCAATCAGATCATTTACGTGGCCCCACCACCAATGGACATTCACAACTTTGTGTCTGCAAATACGGTGTCTTAGTCTGTTTATGCTGCTCTAACAAAATACCACAGGTGATAATTTATTATTATTATTTTTAAATTTCACATTAACATGGGAGTATATAAAATTACATTATGTAGTTTGCTTTTGTAAGGTTAGAATCTGAGTTGCAGTTGCGTCCTTCACCCACGAAGCATGGAGTATACCTGTGCAATGGGCCTGCTGATGGGAATCTACCAAGCCTTCCCAACCTCCCTTAGTTAGATTTCACAGAGCTTTTCCCTCATGTGGACATGTCATTGTTAATCTAGTAGTTCCGATTTAGTACCGAGCACATCTGATCCTTGTTTTTCCATTCTTGTGATATTTTGCTTAGGAGAATATCGTCCAATTCCATCTAGGTTGTTAGAAAAGATATAAAATTTCCATGTTTTTTATGGCTGAGTAATATTCCCTGGTATACAGATAACCACAATTCATTAATCCATTCATGGGTTAAAAGGCACCTGGGTTGTTTCTACATCTTTGAGACTGTGACTTGGACCGCTATAATGTAATATTAGAGTGCAAATGTCTTTATGATAAAATGTTTTGTTTTTTTTCTTCTGGGTAAATACCTAGTAATGGTATTGCAGGATCAAATGACATGTCTGCTTGTAATTCTTTGAGGAATCTCCACACATGTTTCCATCGAGGCTGTATTAGTTCACAGTCCCACCAACAGTGCGGGAATGTTCCTTTCCAGCATTTGTTGCTTTGGGACCTGATGAGGTGAGCTATTCTCTCTGGTAAGGTCTCAAAGTGGTTCTGATTTGCATTTATCTTCACAAAGCAAACAAAGCATACCCTGGGGAAAAGAATCCCTATTCAACAAATTGTGGTGGGAGAGCTGGTTAGTCACCCATAAAAGACTGAAAAACAGGACCCACACTTCTCACCTCCCAAAAAATCAACTTGTGATGGATGAAAGATTTAAACCTACGAAATGAAACTGTAAAAACTCTAGAAGAAAATGTGGGTAAAACTCTTAATAATATCAGCTTAGGGAAAGAATTTATGAGGAAGACCCCAAAGGTAAGTGAAGCAACAACAAAAATAAATACATGGGACCTGATCAAGTGTGAAAGTTTCAGCACACCTTAAGGACATAACCTAAAGAGATCCCTTACAGAATGGGCAAAGATATTTGCATGCTACACATCTGACGAAGGGCAAATAAATAACCAGAATCTACAAAGAACTCAAGCAAACCAACAAAAAGGATCGAGCAACCCCCTTAAAAACTGGACAAGGGATATTAACAGAGAAGTTTCTCCTGAGGAAAGACTAATATCCAACAAACACATGAAGAAATGCTCATTGTCCCTAATCATCAGATGCTGTAATATATAAACAGAAGGAATTTATTTCTCACAGCTTTGGAGTCTGGAAAGTCTGAGACCAAGTTGCCCACAGATTTGGAGTCCGGTGAGAGCTCTTTGTTGTTTCATCCTCACATGGCTGAAGGGGCAAACGGGCTCCCCCGAGCTCCTTTCAGAAGAACCCTAATCCCGCACATGAGGAGGAAGCCCTCATGGCCAAGTCACTTTCTAAAGACCCCAGATCTCAATGTTATCACCTTGGCATTAGGTTCCAACATACGACTGTTGAGGGGGGAAGATACATATGGTTACAGTGAGCTCCACATTTTTGCCCAATTCTCTCCAAACCTCAAAGTCCAAGTGTAAGCATCTGATTGTGCTAACCCAAGTCACCTGCCCACTGCTAGAGGATGAGAAGAGATAGTATCTGACTCCTTCCAACTCTCCAGTGAGAAATCCTTTATTCTCACACAGGAGGGAGTCCCTATAAATCAGAAGGGCATTCAAATATTAGTCAAAGAATTCACTGTGAACAGTCAACCATTTTCCAGCTCATTTAGAAAATTAATTTGGTCTAATTTTGCATTATCCTAATGAATCTTATCAGGGTTTCTATACTTTTAAATTAATAGGATAAATGATGATACTCTGAGTTGCAGAATCTTGCTCAAAGTGGGGTGGTGGTGGTTTCTTTTCTATGGGAAATAGTCCTATTATTTTCCTACATTCTCAAAAATAATTCTATGCCCAGTGGTCTTCAAACTTAGAGAAAAAAATAGTGTTTGTAGCTCCATCAACAATCTTTATGCCTCCTACATAGCAATGCTCAATAAATGTTGGGTGGATGCTGATGAGAGTGAATTTGCATTTCATATGTATTGATATACCAGGCACTGTGAAAAACCAGTTATATGCATTGTCTAACTTAAATATCATTACAGCAATCCTTATTCTATAAACGAGGTAACAGATGCAATGAGGTTAAGAAAATTACTTGGTGTCCTAGAGCTAATAGTGGTGAAGTCACGAGAATCCTGGCCCATCTAGGGTAAGTCGGGAACTGGGATCCTTCTGCTCTGTGCTCTCCACAAGGACTGCTGTCACTTTCATTTCAGTCAATCGTCCCTGAGCTGAGTTATATCATCAATCTAAATATAGAATAGAAACAGAACAGTAACCAGAAGTTGTGTCTCTTCATCTATTGACACGCACGATTTATCCAGATCTTTTCAATTTTCTTCTCTTGGTAAAGTTAGGATTTTGAAGGGAGCAAATTCTATCATCTACAAGAGGGCTTCGGAACAAGGTCAAAATGTATGATTCTAGAAAGTAGGAGGAAATAGAATTTTACGCTTATATTTTATTTATAAAAATAGGATTTCTGCTGACAAAAGCCAATGCCTAGACAGAAATTTAATATAGAAAGGAGGATGAATCCTTGCGAGCTTAAAAAAAAAAAAGTTGACAATTGCTAATTGGTTAATTAGTGCTTAACTAAAATGACTCCAAATTTGAGCACTCCCGGATGAACAGTAGGAAAGCGAGCAGGAAACAATTGAATGCCTTGAAGTGAAATGCACGCGGTTGGTTGTTAGGCAGACAAGCAGCTGGTCTGTTTCCCTGCCTATCCTTCTTGATATGGTACTTTCCTGAATTAACAAGTAAAATGCAGAGAAAACAAAGGACACGCTGGATGCAGATCTGCAGGCCCTGTCTGCAGAGAGGATCTGAGGCTACCGCATCTGTGATCAGGAGGAAGGCCTGTGTGCATTCATTTATTCAACATTTCTAGGGTGTCAGCTAGACGTCAGGCACCAGGCGAGGCATTGAGAGACAGCAGCAAACCAAACAGGCCTGGTCCCTGCGCTTATTGAAAGCACCATCTCACACAGGGATAGACTTTAAATAAAGGACTGCTGAACAACATTCACAATATACACTGTTAACAGAAAGGGGCAACCTACAAACTAATAAGTAGAAATGCAGAGGAATGGCAGCCTATTACCTGTCTAACTTGAGCTGTACTAATTACTTGGGCCTCAGTCAATAACCCGGCCATGTTTGAATTAAAAAGAAAATATACTTTGCAGGTTTACAGGCCTATCATTTGATTAATAATTATAAACAAAAATAAGTTCTCACAGCTCTCTGGAGAGGCATAAAATACCTGATTTTTTTGTTGTGTGGAGGTGGAGAAATTTGCAAGAGTCATTCTAAGGATTTTTTTAATGATCACACACAAAACAGGGATAAAGTAGAACACTGAACTTGAACCCACTTGAAAATTGAACTCATTCTCTCACCTAATGGGCAAGATTTGAAGACTAGGGTGTGGTGGTGTCGGCGTTTGCCTACACCAGGTCGTATTTTAACTGCTGCTCAGATGCAGACGGAAGCCTCTAGAAAAGCTTGTCAGGAGTTGGATCCAGTGTTCCTGCAGATCACACACGTGTTCAGCCTCTTCAAGATTATCTCATTCCCCGGGGAAGCTCCTGGCAACCTGCTCTCAGCCAGAATCTCAGGTATCCTTAAAATAGACCTGCAAAGGATGTCTGAGATGGCAGATGCTTTTGTTTTAATGTCAGGGGAGGATGAGAGCATTACATAGTTACCTCACATTCCCTGTGCCCTTAAAGCTCCGGGAAGTTTCATAGCTAAGCATTTGTTCTTATCGAGACACTGTGGTTTGGAAGGTCTTTAGATCGTCAAAGTACAGACACATGAGCACTGGCTAATGTTTGCAGACAGCTGAAAACTATGTCATGATAATAATAGCTAACACTTAGTCTGCACTCACATCTAAACACATTGCATCCATAATCTCTTGGTGGCATTATTATCCTACTTCTTGGGGACCATGAGACTGCAGCCAACCAAGACAGGGAGTTTTGAAATTTCGTTCATTCCCCAAGAGCTCTAATGTTTCATTTTGAACAGAAAGCTTCTCATTGGGATCTCAAACTGATATTTCATTTCAGGGCAACACTTCTTACTGTGGTACCTAGGGCGAGTTATATAGCCCCTTGGGCATTGGTTCTTAAAGTGAAAAGCTGTGCACTTAGATGAACTCTAAGTCCCATTCAGATGGTACCATCCTACTGATTCAAAGCAATGAATCCTGCCCTCTACACAGAAGAGAGGAATGGTCATAAAGAGTTTAAAGTCATTTGCTTTCACTTTTCTAGGGAATACATTAAAAAAGAAAGAAAGCAAGCAAAGCTTATTTGACTGTCACCTAGACTGAAGCGGTATTATGTTTCTTTTTTCCCCCAATGTATTCTAATTCTCCCTGGATATTCTTTTTGCCTAGGTAGATAGAAACTTCAGGAGTGAAACCCCAGTCCTTTCCAATGAATCTAAAATGAAATCCTAATGAGGGTATGTTCTATTTATATAAGCCTGAGTGTTGCGGGGGGATGATTTTCTCTACCACATTTTCAGCAAGCTTTTGAAAAATGGCAATTTAGATAAGATTTGTCAGTCTCCCCACAGTGGCTAGAATTCAAACCTCTGGGAAGTGGGAAATGAATATTGTCCTCTCAACCAGAGCACGGGACCAAGGTAAATTTTCTACTTTATCCCTGATTTTGTGTGTGCGTGTGTGCAATCATTACAAAAAAATCTTTAAAATGACCTTTGCAGATTTCTCTGCCTCTAGATAGAGAACAATGAAATATTTCATGCCTCACCAGAGAGCTGTGAGATCTCATTTTTGTTTGTAAATGTTAATCAAATGATGGGCGTGGATATAGCCAAGTATGGTTTCTCTTTAATTGAAACTTGGCCTGGTTATTGACTGAGGCCGAAGTAATTATTGCAGCTCAAGTTTGGTAGGTAATTTGGTGCCGTTCTTCCCGGTGCATTCATTTGGAGCTAGGTGGGAGCTTTGGGGCTTTTTAGTGTAGACAGGGCCTATAATGATTTATTGAAATTCTGACCATGCTTTCTAATTATGTAAATATTACAATTGCTTCTGTTGCTGACTTGACTCTGAAGATGCTGAGAACGTGTTCTATACATAATATTTGGTGAAGTTTCCCGGCTCTTATGCCTTAAAAGCTATGAAGAAATATGGGTTGCAGGGAAAGAAGAATAAAGCTGAATGCTTTTCCATAATTCATCATTCTTCCAAGGTAAGAAGAACGGCACTTACATTCAGCACAGTGTTCATGCACCCAACATTATTGCAATGGCTTTTGTTCACTGGAAGAGAGGGATGGGTCATTGGGTCCTCTGGTCTTCGGGCAAGCTAATGGCTGTGTGCTAATGGCTGCGTGCCAGCATTCAAGGTAGTGTGACATCTCCTTGGCCATTCCTGTATAGGAAGTGTGCACCTGGGTCTTGACTGACTTTCTAGCAATCAAGAGAAAAGAACTCAACGTTAACAACTGTAATAATTTCTCATCATTATACCCTGTTATCTCTCATCTCCCCCTCAACTTTCTGTCTTTCATCTCCACAGTCTCCCCTCTGCTCAAAGCATGGCAGCTGCAATGGCTTTCCCTGTTCCCACAAACACCACCCATGCCCACCCCCACCCTGGAGCCGGAACTGCTAAGCCTCCAAATACCCATGGCTTGCTCCCTGCCTCCTGCTGCTCTCAGATGCCCCCCGCCCCTGACCACCCTCCTCCAGTGATGACTCACCCCTCTGAGTCCCTTCCCTTCCATCAGGCTCTTCATCTTTGTGTGAAGCCTGGCTTACTTTCCTTCCATTGATACATTGCATGGCAGATATTCATTTGTTCATCTGTTTATCTACCTTCCCCCACTTGTTGCCCTGCCTTTTTTCCTTCACAACAAGTATCTTGATATGGCATTTATTTGTTTGCATTGTTTTCTCTCCCCTTACCTTAATCTCAATGCTTAGAACACTCAGCAGTCATATGGTACTTGTTGATTCAATGAATAATTGAAGCATAACTGACCTTATTGTCCAAAGCTTAGTAAGCGGTAAAATGTCCCTGTTACTTAAAAAAAATCTTAGCTTTTCAGCCTGGCATTTAAGATCTCTTACAGTCAGGCTCTACACTTCTCTATCTGAGATCTCCAGAAAGGATCCAGCCGTGTAATACGACAGATGACCACTAGACACATTCTGGCCTGGATCCCTACCTGACAGCCTTCATACTCTCAGCTTCTGCTGTCCATTTGCCCCTGGCCAGTGCAGTGCTATCTGGTTCACTCCTGAGAAGTCTCGGCTGTTTCCGGGGTTCACACGCCATCCTTCCTGCTCTAGATCTTTCCACCTGCACTGCGTTTCCCAGCATTCACCTGAGGAAATCTTGTATTAGCTTGCTAGAGCCGCCAAAATAAAGTATCACCAGCGGGTGGCTTAAACAGGAATGTCTTGTCTTGCGGTTCTGCCATCTCTATGTCAGGTGTCAGCAGACTGGGTTCTTTCTGAGGGCTGTGAGCATGGCTGTCCCATGCCTCTCCCTCCCAGCTTCCGGTGTTTGGCTGGCAATCTTCGGCATTCCTTGGCCTCTGCCTGATCGCCTTGATCTCAACCTTTATCCACACCTGGCTTTGTCCGTGTGTGTGTGTGTGTGTGTGTGTGTGTGTGTGTGTGTCCGTCCAAATTTCTCCTTTCTCTAAAGACACTGTCATGTGGATCAGGAACCCATCCTACTCAGTACGACCTGATCTTAACTAATTACATCTACAGTGTCCCTATTTCTAAATAAGGCCACATTCTGAAGTGATGGACATCACAACTTCAGCATATGAATGTTGGCGGGGGGGGGGGGGGCACAATTCACCTCATAGTACCTTCCTTCAAAGCCTGGACCAAATATCATCTTCTCCAAAATGTGTTCCTTAAGGCTTTTAATCAAAGCCCTTTTTCTTCTGTTTTCTCATGATGCAGGATTTATACCTGTCTTCTTTCTTTTATAATTCTCATTGTACTAACTCATCTATTTGCCATTTAATACCTATGGAGATGTAGGGGGAAATAATGGTTTTTTTTTTTTCAACAAGTTCTCAGTTGGAGTGGATCCCTGTAACAAAAGACAGATTAACAAGAGAAAAACAAACAGACGTATGTTCACATATATGTCACATATACGTGACAGACACCCAGGGAACAAGTAGTTTGCCAGGAGGTAGCTTTGAATTCTAGCCTATATAGCAGCTTCAACAAAGAACAGTACATTTTTAAAGAAGGGACAAGACAAAAGAAAAGGACTTTGAGTCTCTAGGGGTGACAACTTGTAGGAAGGCAAATAAATGGCAGATAAAGCTAGTAAGTCCATCTTGTTAAAGTTGATTCCTCTGTCATCATCTCTAGATGCTAAGGGCTGACAGTTCTCTTCAGTGGTGAAGATTTGTTCTTCCTGGTACCACGTACCAAGAGGGCCAGGGTGCTGTTTTTCTTGCTCCATCTATGTCCCACTTTTAGGTGACTAGAGGCAGGGCAGAGACTTTCCTGTATCTGCTGCTTCTTAATTGCCTTTAGCTCAATAATCCTGCGTGTTTGGGGTCACATTTCCAGTCTCCTATGGGTGTGTGCTTTGTGTCTGGGAGCACAAAGTAAATAATATGCCCTTCGGCCTCACAGACCTCCGAGACTAATGAGAATGATTTTCATCTCTTGGTAGATACTCTATAAATTTTCATTGATTTCATTAATTTCCCATCAATTTAATATCTCTTGTGATAGACACATATGAAGAAGCAATGAGATAAATGTTGGGGCTCAGAGACTGACACTCCAAACTGTGGTGCTTTGATATACTATACTGAAGAGACCTCGAGGTCTCCGTGACCTCCCCTTCACCCATGGTCCCTTCCCTGTAAGACCAAATATGTAACCACATCTGAACAGACCCTTTCACTATCAAAGAAAACAATTTACAAATGCATCTCTCTTCTCAGATTCATGAATTCTCTCCAGTAATCCTTATTGCCCCTCCACAGAATTCCTCTCCCGCCCCCATAACCTGTTTTTCCAGGTGTATATAAGCTTCTGAATTCCCTAAAGGGGTGGGTGATCAGTCTGTGATTCTCTCCAGGTATACATGTTATATAAATTTGCATGCTTTTCTTCTAATTAATCAGCATTTGTGAGTCAAATTTTAACCAAAACTTCAGAGGGCGATAGGGAAGTCATCCTTGGCTCCCGTGCGTAAAAAAGGAAGAATAGTTCTACAGACGTGATTCTTGCTTTTGTCTGGAAAAGTGGATTGGGCATTTGGCAGACCCAGTGGGGAGTGATGACGATTTCAAGCATAGGTGGCAATAGTCTGGGAGAGACATGAAAAGAACGTCATGTTTGAGACGCTGCACATGGTCGCCAGCACCTGGGATGCAGGAGTACCGGGAAAGGTGTGAGCAGGAATCAGGGTACCTGCCATGAAATCACTGCGGAGTTATCAGTAAGGAATCAAATGTGACTGAATATTGAGCACAGTTCCTGTTCTCTCCAAATTTGTGTCAAGTCCCAAAGTTGAGTGCAGTAGCTGAGAGATACAACAGCTACATCATTAGATCTCAGGAAGAACATTCCAGAGCAATCTTTCTCCTCTTCCCTCCCTTCCTCTTATATGAGCGGAGAGGATCCAGAGAGGGGGGAACCTTTATGCTGAGGAGAGAAGTTCTGTGCATTTCTTCTTTTCTCCCTAAGCCCTGGAAGGGAGGGGCTGAAAGAAGGGAGGGGCAGATATTGAAAGAGAGGCTGAAGATGCCAGCTAAGGGGGGGGACCAGCATTTCATTCTTGACCTGATGCTTGTCCAACTACAGAAACTCTTGGGCCCCTCCCAGGGGAGCTGTCAGAACAGAAGGCAGTGAGGTTATCCCTGGGACCTGTGCGTGGACCTGGAGGCTGATGTGTTTCCTGACCAAAGATCCCCGAGGTGGCAAGCCGGGCAGAGCCTCACTTGGCAGCAAGGCTGGGAGCCAGGGCAGAGTAGGCAGTTTCCTCTCTAGGCACCAAGTTGTGACCAGGTGTACCTCATTGATGACCAGCAAAGAAGACGTGCCCCAGGGCGAGGGCGCCTCTGTGACAAGACACAGGGTGCTGTGTTCCTGGGGCAGGAGCTGTGGGTGGGGAAGGTCCAAAGCAGGCTCACCAGACAATACTCTTGCTGCAGCAAAAATGGAAGGGCGTGCAGAGCCCTCAGAAGAGTCCACAAATGTACCCCACACGGGAGCCAGCGTGTGAAGGCTGCCACTGGGAGGTCACTGTTGCTGAAGAGAGAATTAGGTGGACCCCCAGCTGATTAAATGGCTCTTCCTCCTCTCTTTCTCTGTTTTTTATTTTTTATTTTTTTATTTATTTGAGACAGAGTCTCTCTCTGTCACCTTGGTAGAGTACTGTGACTGCAACCTCAAACTCTTGGGCTCAAGCGAACCTTTGCCTCAGCCTCCTGTAGCTAGGACTCAGGAGTCCACCACAATGTTTTAGAGATAGGGTCTCGCTCTCACTGTGGCTAGTCTGAACTCCTGAGATCAAGCAATCCCCTGCTTTGGCCTTCCCTAGGATTACAGGTGGGAGACACCATGCCCAGCCTGATTTTCTTTTCTTGATAAGTCTCTTTTCGCTCGTCCATATTGGAGAGATTGAAGCAGCACAATAAGAGGGAGAATCTGAGAAAAATAACAAATCATGCTCTTGTGCCCCTTCTTTGCGGCAGGCCATTGCAGCTTTGAATTGGATGCTAAACTAAAGTTTTAATTTGGAGTAGGCTGGATGCATCTCTACATCTAGCTGCAAATTGGTTGTGCCTTCTGGTTCAGTCCATTTAATAGGCCTGTCACACAGACATTATCTTACAATGGATGCAGAGTCACTAAAGGTCTTAGGTCAGGGAATCTTGTACTCATGTTGTCATTTTAGAAGATAGCACCAGTAAAATCCTGCATTTCGTTCACAGCCCAGTCAAGGCTTTCTCTGGCAAGCCTCTCCTTCCCTCACCTTGATCGCCTCTATTTCTAGCAGTTCCCCGTATACTGGTATTTGCCTCTGTTGCTGAGAAGTACAGGCTAATTTTTACACTTCTTACTGATGTTCTTTGATAAATGCCTCTTTCCCACACTTTCATGGAAGCTTAATGGGGATAGAAATTGCCTGGGTTTTTTTTTTTTTTTCTGTTTTATCTAAGCAGTCCCTTCCTAAAAATACTTAGTAACTAAAGGAAGAAAAAAAGTCCATGTTTTCTATCACTACACTGCAGATTCCCTGAAAGCAGAGAATGTGACCCATTCATGTTCACATTCCTGAAGTTATTAAGTATTGGACTAATGGCCCTTTGTTGAAATAAAATTCATTATTTTTAGTGCTTTTGAAATCTAATCATTTCCCCACAATGCCTGGGGGCTCTGGGCATCCCCGTTGTCTGTTCTTTCCTGCTGATTTCCATCCAGGTCGTCTTACCCCTCCTGGGCCTGGTTCTGTCACGACTGTGTGCAGGACTGTGGTTTGAAAGGCCAGTCCCAGGAATAACTTGAGGCATGGATTGTTACATTCCTCTGGGAGAAGTTTTGTTTCTGCTGGTGTCTGGGGTCATTAGCAAACAGAGATTATTTTAATCCAATTTCAGAATGAGATCTTTCTGGGGGATCTAGATAGTTGGAAGCCAGGCTGCAGTAAGGGAGAAGGCTGCTTCACTTCTGGGTCACCTTTACTATTGAAGTATAAGTGTTTGGGGTTCTGGTCCAAGAAAAAGTTGGTTTAGGAAATTTCATGATCAGCCCCCCACCGTTTGTAAGGTTGTGAAAACTCTGTTAAGTCTCCAGCTGCCTGATCAGGACTAGCAGAGGCAGCCCCGGTTTCTGGGCTGACCTCATTAGAGCAGCGGTCCCTGTTTCTGTCCAGTCTTCTCTTCCTACTTCTCATTGTTCTGTTATCTCTCTGATGTCTTCAAAAAGATTGTTTTTCTCTCTTGTCTGTATTTTTCAGTCGTGCTCAGTCACAGGGTCACTCCAAATTACCTAGTCCATCATTACTAGATGTCTAAGTCTCGAAAACTGCAATGTTGAACTGACAACACTTTCTTTCTAACTTAAAAAAAAAATGACCATTGACTTTGGCAGTATTGTTGCCCGAACACTGGGTAACGTTTTGAAAGCTACCAGGAAGCGTTACTGAAATACAAGCTGGTACTCCTCAATTTCGGCCTGATACAGAATACATTTAAACTTTCATGTAAGTCAGCCTTAATTCCCTATGAATCTGTTTTCATCTTGGTTATGCTAAAATGTGAGTAAGAATTAACATCCTGGTGACTTGCTTCCCTGGAGAGTCCACTTATCAAAACAACAGGACTTGTGAAAAGGCAAAAATAGCAAAACAGCACAAGGAAGCCTGGAAAATTAGACCCCAAGGACGAGCCTTCTCTCTGCAGTGACTTGAAGATCATTTGTCCATTGCTATTTATCCAAATGTTTATTAAAACCCTGAGATATGCCAAGTATGGTCATGGATGCCAGAGGAGGGAAGCCATCATTCAAGAAGAAAGTCATGGTTCCTGTCCTTCCAGGGTCATGGCCACTGCTAGCACCCACTTAGTAAGCTATTACCCTAAAACTTCCCAAACACAGCCAGTGAGTTTTATCTGTTGTACTGCCCAGATGCATTTGCAATGGGTTCAAACATGGTAGCTTCGTGGCAGCAAGAGGTGTCTCCTGCTCTGACATAGTGAAGGGGAAGAGCGTGAGAATGCATTTGCCTCATCAGGGTCAGGGAGTCGTCTGTGCTCTTGGTTCCTGGTGTGCTCTTGACAGAAAAATGGCCGAACACATTGACAGTCGGGTAAATATGAAGTAATGTTTATTGAGGGAGAGAAAGATTGACTTACAGTGCAAGAACAAGATACAGGTTTACAGAGCACGGTGTGTCTGCCACAGATGATGGACGGGCCTCTGTTGTAACAAAAAGGCTCTGGGTTTGGTCTTGGGTCTTGTTTTATGGTCTCTGGCTTGGGCCCTCCTTGTGGACATCACCACACCTCTGACATCACCACAGAGCCACTTTAATGGATCGTTAAGGACATGGTAATTAGCCTTCGGTTACTCTAGGTCACTTTCCAAATCCTATTTGCTGGGCTGCCTGGCCCATGGGATGTTCCCCCTTCCCCAGGGGTGGCAGCTGCTTAGGGTAAGGTCAAGGGTGGGGCAGCACCAGGATGGAGTGTCCAACCTTGTCCTTATTCCCAAGTGGGGCAACTGTTGAGGCAGCACCAAGGGACAGCACGGGTCTCTGTCCCTAGAAGAGCCAGAGGTCCTAACTATTCACTAACAGCAGGAGGGGATGAAGGTGGACCAGGAAACGGATGGGCATGTTCAGCCCGAGTCCCAGCTTCACCTTCAATGCCTTCCCTTCGTGGTGTGTCCCGTCTCCGGGTGAGAAGCCCTTTCTCCTGCCTCACCTTTCCTCTAACTAAGACCAAGCAAAATATCACAGTGAGAGTTCTGTTCAGATGAATTAGCAGCTCTGTGAAATGAGGCCATGGACAAGACACAGGGCTGCTCTCACTACCCTCACGGATTAGACGTTTTCTTTAAAGGCCAAGAGAGAACTGAAACATTTCAAGCTCTGTAACCTTCCTTACTCCCTAGACTCCTTCCAGGATGCCTAATACTCTTACAGAGAGCCAAGCTCAGCCAAGCATATTTTCTAGGTAGGAAGGAGAATTAGAAAATTAAACAGACTAATAAAATCTGTGGAAATTTCTCAAGCTTCTCACATTGGTCTATCTCGTGTCTTAAAACAAGGGCTGAGACTAAGAAGTTACGGGTCTCACATTCTTCTCTTTCTCTGTTGCCGGTCCCCCTGTCACCCAAGCCAATCAAGGGACAAGCACTTGAGAGATTAGCAGTTTCACTTTTATTTACAGAAAAGCCAGCGATTCTGGAGAGCAGCGGGGCTACCTCCCCAAAAAGCCGCTCTGGCCCCCTTTCCCTTTATTACATTTTATTCTCACAGTAAGAATAAACAGCAATGTTATTATACATTAAACAGATTCCCTGTCATAGGTAACAAAGTTACACAGTATCTTCCTATCTTAAAGTAGTTATATCTGCAAAGCATCTTTATTCTGGACTAAATTTATTGTTAGCCAAGTCTTCGCTGGGTGCACAGAGTGCCCTGGGTCCTTGACCCGTACCATGGAGTCCAGTCCCCCAGCTTATCTATGACAGTAGCCTTGACAGTGAATAAACAATCTCCAGGTGTCAGCACAGAGGATCTGCTGGCCTTTTTGGGGCCTGACCAGTGATCAATGGCTGGTAACATCTCCCTCATAAATCATTCAACCCAACTTACACACCTTAGTGAAGTTACAAAAAAGCTGGACAAACTCACCTTGGAGCTTGACTGGAAGCCAGAGATAGTCATGTCAATATGTGATAGAGATAGGAAGGTAGAAGGCCAAGAATTACAAATGTGGAATATTCAAGAATTAAAAAGCCAAAACATGGCTCGGCACCCATAGAACAGTGGTTATGGGGCCAGCCACATACACCAAAGTTGGTGGGTTCAAACAGGGCCCAGGCCAGCTAACCAACGACAACTGCAACATAAAAAAAATAGCTGGGCGTTGTGGCGGGCGCCTGTAGTCCCAGCTACTTGGGAGGCTGAGGCGAAAGAGTCACCTGAACACAAGAGTTGGAGGTTGCTATCAGCTGTGACGCCACAGCACTCAACCAGGGGTGACGTAGTGAGACTCTGTCTCAAAAAGAAAAAGAAAAAGAAAAAAAAAGGCTAAAACACAGAAGTGTGTGCAACCATATGAATACCAGAGTAATTCAGATTTTCTGGGGTAAGCTTATCTTGCACTTTATTGTAACTTTATTATAAAATTTCATTGTTTTTTACTGATGGAATTATTACCCTGAAAGTTCCAGTGAAAATAAACCTATTGAATAAAATGCATTCAGTATGAAAAATATTTTTTTTCACTGTTTTTACTGATGGTCTTCCATTATGTTAGTTAGTTAATTAATTAATGAAGCTTGGTTATTCAATTACAGTTTAATTAATACAATAATTGAAACTAGTCAACTGAAGCACTGCTTTCCAGCAGCCCTTTGGGACCTGCTTAGATGAATAGATCAAAATGACTTATAATTAGGTGTCAATTATTTATATGTAAATTATATTGCCAAAGGGCTTGAGGACGTTTCAGAAAGTTTGTTTTCAAGAGGCTTAACCTTTTTTCTTACCTACAATCTTATTTATATATATTAGTCATTTTTCTTAGCAAGACAGAAATTCACAGATTGTAATACAAGACTGTAAAATAGTGTTTGCCCTGTCTGCTTTTGTAAATTCTAAACTCAGGGCAAGTAGATTAGTAGATTTTGCTTATGTTTTATTTGGTTTAATCCTTCTAGTAGGAGATTATCAGTGGAGAATTTCATTCTTTGTCAGAGAAAATAGGTCATAAACTAGGTTGTGACATTTACTCCTTCCCTTCCCTTCCATCCTCCTTTTCTCTCCCACCCATCCCTCCTTTCCTTACTGCTACTTTGCAAATAGGTCCTGGACTTTATGTCTGTTTGTATGTGAGGATACACCAACGGGGTGTTAAGTGTTGTTTTCATCAAAAATACTTTATATTCCTATAGAGTGGGCAAGGACATTTTCACGTTATTCCTCACGATTCTCTTAAAAGGCAACTTTTTTTTTCCCATTCTACAGATAGAAAAGTAAGTCTTAGATAAGCAAGGTATCAGACTCAAGGTCAAAAACTCCTGAGTAATGGCATTGCTAGGATGATAGCATAGGCACTGATACTGACCGATTTTATGTGCATTAAATTACAGAGTAAAGCACGTGTGAAATGTTCTAAGTTTATGCCACGCAGGCATATGGCTGAAACTGATCTGCCTGCGAGTCCTCCCTTGGCCCGTAAGTCCTCCCTTAGCCTGTCAGTCCTCCCTCGGCCTGTCTTTTGTTGCTCTCTCCTCTATTTTCTGAGCCTAAGAGAACACCAGCCTTTCTCCATGTTGACAACCTGAGACCACCACCAATTCTGCTCTCCAAACACAGAGTCCTCTGAAACACAACCCGGAAAACTTCAAATTATCTTTATGGTCTTCTTACCCTCTGCTCTGCCTGCAAATGTTCGTTTTTGGCCCTAGGTCAAGACTACTTTTTGTGTCACCTGTAAGTTATGACCTGGGTCTTAATGCTTTTCCCATAAAATTACACAAAAGGGTCCCACAATCTGGATGTAACTTCGACTTGTGATTTGGGTTAATGCACCTATGTTGAACCAGAGTCACCTTACTCATTATAATTTTACATTTGCACTTGTGTGAATGCCCAGAAACGAGCATTGCCATTTTTAAAACGTCTAAAGCAATTTTCTCTAACAAGTGCATGATCTCTATATCTCTTCCTGTAACCTTTCTGAAAATGTTAAAATTTCCTTACTAGATAGATTTATGAATTTAAAAAAGGGATCAGTAGGACAATGTGTCCTCCATTAACCTAGATCAAAAGTGCTTCATCCATTAAAAACTAAAACCAAAAACGAACTAAGTAAATAAAAGTCCAACAACATAGAAATATTTCTGAAGAGTCGAGTACAGTCACCAGTGGGACCATTTGGGTGTGTAAAACAAAAATACTTATTAAAAATAATATCTGCATGTCAATACAAGAAAAAATATATTTCAACATGTACATGTAGCTAAAATATATAATTCTGTATATGCGTGCATGTTATACACACACGTAACATATATGAGGTCAGACAATTAAGTTCATGAACTCATCTGAGAAAATGTGCTACCTATCTTAGGGGTGAATATCAGGACTGTCACCTTCAAAGTCCTCTCCTGGACATCTGATGACCACAGTGCCCTCTACCTTTTTCTAGAATGAGTTTGCAAGCTTAGTTGTCCAATCTCGTATACGTCTGCCAGAAATACTCTAAAATTATCTCTTCCCCCTTAGGTAGGCAATTGAAAAATAATGTTTTAAGTGATTCATTTGATCAGAGATTAGCACAAGACGGAATGTTTTCAGGGATAGTCCTAGGTACTGCTTTACGGTTACATTTACATCTTGTTCTTGATTTTTCAATTGCCTGAAGCCTCAGTACACAAGAAATGGGCATAGGAACTAGAGGATGTGACCCCTGGAATCACGCTGACAGTCAGTGGATGTTGGCAGCTACATATCTTATGATGGCACCAATGACAATTGCCTTGTAATTAAATAGCCCTACTATATTGGGCATGGGAACGTGCTGCCCACTTAGAATTCCTCAGCCACCTTCTACCCTTCGTAGCCTTACACACTCGATGGACAGCGCTAAGGCAGGGTAATAATCTACTCTGAGTGTCTGACTTGTGAGCAGAGATGAGGTTATTGTATATTACTTATTGATATTTATAATTGTGTAATTTATTATTTATAATAATACAACTAAATGTTATAAGAAGGAAATTTTATTGGATCTTGCACCTACTGGCACATCGCAGTCCTCCAGCTTCTGCAGTGTTCCAAATATTTCTAAGAAACCCAAAGGGGTTTCTAACGTGTCCTCATGAACAATCATGCCCCGGCGGGACTCTGCTCTGGCTCCATTAGCTTCCCAAGATGCCTTTGGGCACCATAACCTTCTGGTCGCCTCTGGAACTGCTCTCCCAGGCGTCCCTGCCAACCAGCTTGGGTCTCATAGTGTATGAAGGTGCCAGGAGTGGAATGTCCCCTTCCCCTTGTGGTACCATTTGTCAGAGGGGTCTCCAAGCAGCACCTCTACACCGACATTTCCAGAGCTTTGGCGAGAAACTGCTCTTTCAGTTTTTTGTTAAATTTTTCTCTCTTTCTCCACACGCATCCAGGCTAGAGATATATTTGAGTGACAGCCTCTATGCTGTACCAAAATTTCTTATTCTCTTTCAGGGACTAAGACTTTGTTATAAATGCATCATGCTTGGTTCTCTCTTCCCATTACGTGAACTCTTTTCCCAGAATCTTCTCGGAGCCCATGAACGTAGCATTGAGTCAGGGCCTTATCAAAGTGTTCTAGACCTATCAGAATTTCAACCGAAGACATAGGCTGGACTAAAGGTGAGATCCTTGCTGCAGAATAAGAACACAGTTCTGGACCAATAGAACGGAAAGATCAGTCAGTACTCTGCTGTTTCATTCAAAAAAATACAAAAACATGAACTATAATTTCAGAGGAAAGTGACTGAATGCTTGAGAGTCCTTTTGGTTTGGGAGCAGCGAGTTGCGTGAATACCGGGGAGCTGAGAGTCATCTTGGTGTTCCGAAACTGAACAATTGAAGAAAATAATTCTGGAGATGGAGATTTGCTTTTACCACTTATTTGTCACTAAATCTCTTAGATATTTAATTTCCTCACCTGTAAAATGTTAGGTCCTAATAGAATATGGAGAAAATTATGGACTTAGGTGCTACTATAATCCTCTTCTTTGGGTAAGAAGCTGTGTAGTAGTTGTGTACTTCTCCCTTTTATGTAGTGAAATGTGTGTGTGTGTGTGTTATTTTATTTTTAGTGTTAGAATTTTTAAATATTTTGTATAAAACTCTTTGTAACACACACATACCCAGGGTAGGTTGTTGTACTATTTTACAATTATGAAACATTTGCAAATCAGGATAAGACAGCCTGGATAGAGGCTCTTTTGACATGAATCCTCTTAGTGGCAATTTTATCTTTGCTGGTTCTTCAGAATGACCTGAACAGAGTGGAAGAAGAAAGGGTCTGATCAAGGATGCTGGCTGTGTACAGCATCTGTGGCTCAGGGAGTAGGGCCCTGGCCTCATATACTGGTGGTGGCAGGTTCAAGCCTGGCCTCAGCCAAAAAACTGCACAAAATAAAATAAAGGATGCTGGCTGTATCATAGGGAATCTTCTCTCATTTTTCTCAGGGCTCTGTTATGTACTCTTAGGACAGTGGGGTTGAGGGACCAAAAGTGAAATTATTTCCATACGCTGAGCAGGGTGGAAAGCTTTACCTGTGAGCCCTGAATTTCTTAGTCTGTTTAAGAAAAGCCAAATATTAAAGTAGGAGTGCCTGACTCTTCCTGCAGAGTTCACTGCCCTAGGACTCAACCTTAGCTCGCACTGTTGAGTTGCTGGAATGGTTTGGTTGTGCACACCACAAAGCACTGTGTGTGTATGACTGGAGTGGCCATCCCCTGACATAGAATATCAGAGCTGAGTCACTAAGGGGCGCTTCCTGTGACACTGAGGACAAAAGACCCAATGATGACTGAAGTTTGGTCCGTATTTTCTTTGGTTTTCTGCAGTGTCAATGTGATAGGCCCTTGTGTTGATGACTTGGTAATCTCTAAGCTTCCTTCATCTGTGATTTGGTGTCTGTCACTAACTTTGGAGACTCTGACCTGTCATTAGCTTTAATACAATTTTTTTTGTTCTGTTCTCTCTTTCTTCTTTTAGTATTTGAAATATGTGAATGCTCTACCTTTTGAAATTGCTCCCCAGTTTCTGGCTGCTCTGTTCTTTTATTACTTCTTATTTGCCGTCTTTTTTTTTTTTTTTTTTGTCTTTTTGCATCTGTGTCTGCAAGTTTTTGCTACTATATCTTCAAGTTCACTGATTCTTTCCTTGTCCCTAATAAGCCTGGAGCAAAAAATGAAAATTCCAACAACAGAATTAATGTTCCATTCTTAACAGGTCACCTTAAGGAAACCCATAGCATTCCAGGGGTCTTTGGTGGTGAGGGGTGGGTAATCTCTTGTCCTGTTGTCCACTGACCGGAGCATTGCCACCATGCAGGCCACAGCTGAGCACCAAGGCAGGACCTGCTCCCCTGCAGTCTCCATTCTAGACATCAGGCTTCTGGTTTGCTGTTGTGCTCCAACAGGAACTACAAGCGGGAAATCTACATTTGCTGACCCAAGTACAGAGAAGAGGTGCCTGCTGCCCCGACTTTCTCCAAAAAATAGCTCTGAGGTGCCTTCAGACTTTTGGAATAGTCTCCTCTCCTTTCGGGGGGCACTTCATGTTCCCTCCCCCAATTGCTCTCCCTGTTGTCACTGGCTTTTGCTTTTTCGAATCCTCCATTGCCCTTTGCCTCCAAAACTCAGTTCTCCATTCCCTTGGGTTACCTCACCCCCCAGGACCCTATTCTCAGTTTCCAAAGCAAATATGCTGAGGTGTACCCATTCTCATGGTCTTCCAGGAGAGTCTAGTCAAGCCCGAATTCCAGGGAGAAATTAAAAAAAAAAAAAGGGGTACATTACCAAATTGAGTCTCTCTGCTGTGAATAATATTTTAGCCTTAAAGCACTGGGTATCACACGTAGATTCTGTATTCCAGAACATTTTTAAAAGAAGAATATGCAAGTAGGTGTCTGAGGTGTGTTTCCTTTTGTGTAGAAATCGGATGGAGTGGAATCTGGGCTTAACTGGTGGAGAATGATCTGAATTTTCACTAAATTCAGCATCCCACCCCTCAGGTGAGCTTCCTTAGAGGAAAAGTATGTCATCTGGAAAAAGTGTCTCATCTGTGTGTCATCTCTCATTTATTTAAAAGTTGCTGGAGAGTGTCTATGTGTGGCCATATTCCAGGTGCCAGGCTACAGCAGCAAACAAGGGGACAAAGCCCTAGCCCTTCAGAAGTTAAACAAATAAATAAGCAAGAGAAATCCAGATTGTGACACATTCTACATAGGAAACTGTGTTTGCCAGTATGGGCTGCCATAACAAAATACCACACACTGGGCAGCTTAAACAACAGGAATTTATTTCTTACAGTTCTGGGAAACTGGAAAATCTGAGAACAAGTTTCTGGCACAATTTAGTTTTCTCTTCCTGGCAGGAGATGACTGACTCCCTTTTCTCTCTCTGTGTCCTCACATGGTCCCAAGAGGGAAGCAAGTTCTGTGGCCTCCTCATGTTCACATAATGCTCACACTGTGCTCTTCTCTTAAGTACGCTGAGTCTGACTGGAGGGCGCCACTCTCGTGAACTCGCCTAAACCTAATTACTTACCATGGGCCCCATCTCCAAATCCCATTGCATTGGAAGTTAGGGCTTCAACAGAGGCATTTCTGGCTGACATGACTTAGTCAATAGGAGGAATAAATGGAGGGATGTGATGGAGAGTAATGGGGTAGAGGAGAAACTTTAGGATAGAAAGGAAGACCTCTCTGGGTAGCTGATATTTAAGCTGAGAGCTGAGAACACAGCTGAGAACCTTGTAAGAAGCTCACATGGAAATCATTCCAGACACAGGAACAGCAAATTCCAAAGCTCCAAATAACAGCATAGAAAGCAGGTGCAGTTGGAGGTAACGGAGGAAGAGATGACGTTAGCTTGGACTGGAACAGTGGCTCTAGAAATGCAGAGAAGCGGATGACTCAGAAACACAGGTCTGTAAGAACTTACGGATTTGATGTGGAAGATGAGGAGGAAGAATACTCTTGGACAATTGGAGAAGTTTGCACAGGAGGGATTCTGAATTTATAAACCAGCACAGCAAAAACGACTCATTGTTAACCAAATAATTGGTAAACTATTAATACAAATGACCTCGTTCAGATAGTAGTACAACTCTAGGCTGATCTTTGTGGAAAATAATAAAATTATCCTAAAAATAAGTTCTGAACCCAGAATAAGTTTCAGAAGTGTCAAGGAAGATGAAATGGAAACCAAAAGATGGAATGATCAAAACCAAATAATGGATCATGATTTAACAGATTACTTATGAATTTACCTCTGCACTAAATAGTTTCACTTCTATGATTATCTGTGCATGTGAGAAACAAATATTTTCTGTATTAATATAAACTATGCCTAATTATAACATATGTACATAATACTCACACTGTTCTACTTTCTAGGTACTTCACACATATCAACCAATTAACTTAATATTAACTTAACTAATGTTTTCCTTACAAAGGTACTGTTTATTAGACCCACTTTACAGATGGTAAAACTGAGGTAAAATTAGCTGAAGTGATCTTCATGAACTATCACAGCCACTATGTGGGTAAATCCAGGATTCAAAACCAGGAATTTAAAACTGGGGCTCATGCTTCTACCTCATTACAACGTCTGCCATGCATGGTTAAGAAACCCAAAGAGGTTGGGGCAATGCTATACTAATAGGTTAAATACACTTGCATGTGAGACTCATGATTTTGGAAAAAAGCATTTGTAAAGATGCTCTAATGTACCAGATACAGCTGAATAAAGTCCAACTTCCAAGTATTTTAAGGTCTTGAAAACATAGTAAGAACATTTTTAGATCAATCCAATGAGCTGGCTGTGAGAGAAACCTAGTCTGTGTTGTTATTTCTGTTTTGAAACTTGAATATTGGTCATAATTATCTTCTAGAAGTTGTTTGATGCATTTCACTATTTGCTGTCAAACTCATGTCAATTAACAAAAATTCCCTGTTTGTTGGCTGTCAATAGATGTATTGCCATGAATATTGGGACCTAACAAATCAAAAGTAAAAAAGATATTTATTTCTTCAGTACAGGACTATTTACTGATCTCCCACCATCTACCAGCCGCTGTCTTAGGCAATGTGACCTGTCACAGTTTTAATTGATCCTTGTGAACACAAGGCTCAGTTTCCAACTTTGGACCCAGAGAAAGGTAATGACCACACTTTTTAATGTTGATGTTTTTAGCCCCAAAAGTTACTTCCTATTTTTTTTTTATCTCCTGATGCTGTTTTCTTCTAATGAGTAATACACCAGCCTCTGAAATGATCCAATTGTCCTCTGTGATTTTCTGACAGAATATGTTTTGAAAGTTGTCATCTATTTGCTGAGAAGGAAGTACTATTAATAGTTAGCATGCTAGCCCAGTATTGCATTCAATGACAGAGCAACCTGAGATGAGATTTGGGACACAAACCTTTAAATGTTTCATATCATGGTAACTTGCTTTGTGTTTTGGGTGGTGCTTTCTAATTAGTTCTACACGTTGTCAAAACTTTTCCAACATCTCGTTTCTGTAGGGTAATAACCTCGGCCCACTTCATACCAGGAGCCTACCTTAGCTAGTTTTCCTCAGCAGACTGTATGGTGTGAGGGAAATCAATAGTTCATTTTTAACATCAGTGAAATGGATAAGCCCAGAAGCGTTTCAGCCAAACTTTGCATCCTCCTGACAGGGAAATACATGCTTTTCCTGTTCCAAGTTGCACAGTTTACAAGCAGCAATTGACAGTTTTGCAGAATTTCCCAAGGTTAGAGCTATCACAGTGGCTCTTTAAAGTCTTACTGAGTGTGCTGTGAGCATATCTATAACCACCATTTCCTGCCAAGTTTCATTCCATATGAACTTTCTATCCTTGAACGTGCTCAGTAAATGTTAAGGCTGATTAAGTAACTGGAAGAAAGCTGTTAATCACCTGCAAAGCCAGATGGTGGTGATTGAACAGTGAGACGTCTGAACACTTTCTATATGCTTAAAAGTACAAGGTTAGTGTGAGTGTGTTTTTCATTTTAAATACCTGTCAAAGGTAGCATGGACTGTACCCCAGTCTGTTTGTGCTGCTAGAACAGAACACCTGAAACTGGGTGATTTCTTAAAGAAAAGAGGTTTATTCGTTTTACCATTCTGTTGGCTGGAAAGTCCAAGAGCGTGTCGCTGCATCTGCTGGGCTCCTAGTGAAGAATCTTGCACTATATTGTAACATGGTGAGAGGTCAAAGGGGAAGCAGGCAGGCATGGAAAGAAACCAAGAGGAGTAGGAAGCAAAAATCTCCCTTTGTAACAACTTTTTCTCTAGGGAACTAATGCGTTTCCATGAGAGGGAGAACTCACTCCTGAGTGATGGCATTCATCTATTTATGAAGATTCTTCCCCCCAAGACCCAAACACCTCCCATTGGGGAACATACCGTATTGGGAATAAAATTTCAGTATGAGTTTTGCCAGGGAAAAACTCTTTTCAAATCATAGCAAACTGTAACCTATTTAATTTTGCTGATGTTAGGGAAAGGAACAGTAGGAAGCTGATTTAATCAGAGCTAGAAGCCATATTTTGTGCCCTTGAGCATAATTAATTCATACATATATTCTCTTGGGTATATAGCTATTACTACTCTTTAGAATAGTAATGGTAAAGTATCTTGGAACAAAGTTCTGTATTTTTTATACTGTTTATCATGATAGGACACATCTTTCCTCAAAAATCATGACCCCTACAAAGAGACAGTAAGAATTATCATGATCTGGAATGTCATTCAAATTAACACTGCTGGGAATGAACAAATTTGAGAAGAACCAGATTTTAGTTCCTTGCTTCACTGTGTCCTTTCTCCTTTCCAAGCAGAATGCCATCCATGTCTCCTTATCACTGTTTTCTAATCTGAAATTTCTGGGATTATTTCATTTTATCCATGTTCCCACCCATTCCCACTGAACTCATTTTCTGTAGTAGAGGCATGGAATTCTACTAACAGTCATTGACATAGAATGGTTTGCATCTTGTAAGGAATGTCCTTTTCACTTTTTAATTCAATCCTTTGGAATAAGCGCCTTTTAATCTCATATGCACATGTAATCAAACAGGCTTGGTACTGCTAAGGGCCACTGATGGTTCACGGCCATGTGCTAGTGACAAGTGAGTGGGGAAGGAAGGGTGTTTGCCACAATGATGCTGCTCTCAGTACCCCTGCACACGTGGGCCTGAACTATTTGCATCTCTACTGCCAAGGTCCTTGTAAAAAATATTCATTTGTATGCTCTGACCTCAGAAGAGCTGAATTAGAATCTTTTGAAACAGTGCCCAATAATCTCAATTTAAATAAAGGCTATAAATAATTCCACTGCATTTCCAATTTGAGAATCCTTGTGTCCTACTATGTTGTATTTCATAAAATCATATAATAGTTTTCATTCCATTATTCATTACAATTTTAAATTATTTTCTATTTATTTATTGAATATATTTGTTCCTCAGACCAACCTTGATAGTTGCACAGAAAAGGTATTCCTCTTCCTACCTCTCCCTTTCCCCCGCACCTCTGAAGAGGGAGATACGGAGACGAGGAGGGGGAAAGGGATTTGCTCAAAGTTAAACAAAACCATGAATCCAAGATTTGAAACCATTTTGCAGTTTAAATATAAACTGCCACTACCAGAAATTATTCAAGTAAATCAGCTCTTTCTAGTGACTTTGCTGTCGGAAAATCTGCCTGTGTTTCAGTAATATCCATTTCTATGGTGTACCCTGTGCTGATGCAGACGTTGCTAATGGCCTGTAGGTCTTTTTCATTAGGAGTAATGGGCAAATTTTGACAGAAAATACAATGCCACCCTTAGAGAGCTAGTTTCTACTTCAGTTCAATTCATTGTGTTATCGTTTCAGTCTCCAAAGTTCCAATTAGAGAAAACAGAGGTAATAAATTCAAAGCCTCTGTGATGGGATAAGAGGAAGGTACAGTTTGGGTTCCAACTGTTAGATTGAATGGTGTTCCCACTAATGTGGAAGATATGTCACTGACTGATGGTCTCCTCTGATCTTGGTGTCACCTTTGAGAACTTTTCCATTCGAGGCTCTGAGGTTTAAGGAAAGTTGGCATTCACCTAGAATGGTATTTCATTTTTCTGCAGTGAAAAATTGGGTGGAATGACATGGCAAAGTGCCACTGATAAAGGCGAGTCGAGGACAAGGATAAAAGTGAAAATAACATGAAAGTTATTTATTAGATTAGTAACTCATTCTTCTGTCACTTCCCTTTCCCGTAGCTCCCAAGGTCCCCTTCCTTTAGGGCTCCAGTCCTTGTTATAGTCTAGAGCAAATCTCAAGGCCTATCCCTGCTCCAGAGCTCCTTACAGAACTGGGGGAGAGTGTTGTTGCAACTCCATCCAAGTTTAACCTTCTCCTCTGCCCAATGCTGCCTCACTCACCCCTCACAGGTGTAGATCTGGAGCACATTCTGCACCACACCTACTATATGCAGACCTCAATTGGTCCCCAGAGAACCAGTCCTACGACTGGGCCTCAGAGGATGATGGGTGATGATTCCCCAAGACTCTAATGAGAAGTGTTGAGATGCCCATGTCAATTATACCTAAAGTGAGCAGAACTAGTCTGTGATAGTGAATCCACATCAAACATTCCAGCCTATTTGAGGCAAGAATTGGAGAATGAGTTATAGACCAAGGGAGGGGGGATGATTGGATTTTCTCCTTTCTTCCCTGTGGAACACTCTTGCCCTCCATTCCAAACCAAGAAGAAGAGCCTAGAAGAGCTTTCAGTTGAGGCTGGGGCTGCCCACACTGAGAGACAGTTTGTTTCTCAGCTGGAAATTACCAGAACTGTAGAACTCTGCATACTGAGGCTCCCTGGGGCCCAAAAGAACACCTCGAGAGAGTTCTTGGGGCACCTGGTCAACCACCAGGTTAGGTTGAAGGTATATGATAATGTGTTGCTGTCTTTATGTTTGGAGAAGCTTCAGGGTAGTCAGGAGGCTCCAACAACCTGTATTAGCAGG